>OY992876.1:291563144-291670644 GCA_963921405.1 Cepaea hortensis
TGCTAATATTCCTTTATGCCACCGTCTCTGTTTCTCTATTGACCTTTCTATTAGTGTCCGTAATGTATAAATTGCAATGTTTGTGCCCTTTCCCTCCACAAATCCATACTGTTCTTCACTAATTTTCATGTTTATTTTCTTTCTGGTTCTTCTCATTATGATTCTGAATAGAAGCTTAGTGATATGGTTTATGAGGTTAATTGTATGAAAATCTTCACAATCAATTTCTCCTGGTCTTTTTGGTATAGCTATAAATACAGATTTCAGCATAACACTGGGTAAATATCCACTACTGTAACTATCATTCAACATTTGGGTTAATATATCTACTCAAAATTCTCCTAATACTTTTAATTCTTCTGTTGTGATTTCATCTGGCCCAGCTGTTTTTCCTTTCTTCATACGTTTCATAGCATCAGCGACTTCTTCTTTTAGAATAGGCGGACCTTCTAAGTTACTTTTTTCTGTTAATTCTTCCCTTTCTCCATCATATAATTCTCTTATATACTCATTCCACCTATTCATAATAGCACCTTCTTCTAATAATATCTTTCCTTTTTTTTTTATTTCAGACACCCTGTATTTATTCTTATTTTTCTTCCCGCGAGCTCACTGATTTGTCTGTGCATATTTTTTTGTATTATTAATGGCATTTAATTCAAATTTTTTTTTTTTTTGCACTGCTCGTTTAACCAACTTTCCTTTGCCTTCCCACATTTATCTTTTATTTCTTTATTTATCTTAGCGTATTCTTCTTTGTCATTTTTACTCTGTTTTCTTTTGTCCATCAGCATTAAGATTTCTTCATTCTTCCATTTTTTCTTAGCTATTTGGCTTCTCTCCTGTAATATTTCTTGCTAGTTTGATTGATGGAGTCCCTTAACACTTCCCATTGTTCATTTCATTGGCACCTTGCCGTCTTGACAGACGATAGTTTGTGCTTTAAAAAGGCATAATAACTTTTAACTATGGCGGTAGCGAGTGTGACTGATAAGACCAATTTGCGCTGTAAATGTCCGTTCACAGTGGGTGCATCTGAACACGTGGTCATTTCCACCATCATGCACCATCTTACGTCTCAAACGCTTTGTGTGTGACTTTTCTGCAATAATTTTCTCCTTTGACTTTATTCCATTTCTGATATTTGCCCTCCATGCAACACGTTCAGCGGCGACTTGCTCCCAATGTGCATTATCACTGCCTGTATCATTCATGTCCCGCTTACACACATCTTTGTATCGTAGTAGAGGCCGACCCTGAGATCTCTTACCCATCTGTAATTCACCAAAAAAAATATCCTTTGGTATTCTACCATCATCCATCCTCCTAAGATGTCCTATCCATCTAAGTTTACGAAGACTGAGCATGGAATAAACTGTCACACAACCTGATCTTTCCAATACTTCAGTATTTGTGATTTTGTCTTGCCACTTAATACCAAGAATTCTTCGCAGACACCGCATATGAAAGCTGTTTAAATTGTTCTCTTGGTGTGAGTAAGTTGTCCAGGTTTCACTGCCATAGAGAAGAGTACTAAGGACACAGGCTTGATAGACAAGGACTTTTGTTTTGGCAGTAAGCTTCCTGTTCTCCCAGACTCTTTTTCTTAACCTGTTCATTGTTGTTGCTGCCTTACCAATCCGGATGTTGATTTCCTGATCTAGGGATAATTTGCTATTTACCACTGATCCTAGATATGTAAAATGGTCTACTATCTCTAGTTCGGCGTCGTCAATAAAGATTGATGGTACCCCATGTGCACCTTGTGACATAATCTGTGTCTTCTTTTTGCTAATTGTTAAACCAAATTCAGAACAAGCATTGGAGAATGCAGATAGTAGACATTGCAATTCTTCCTCAGAGTGGGTCGTAACTGCAGCATCATCTGCAAAAAGCAACTCTCTGATCAGTACCCTCCTAATTTTGGTCTTAGCCTTCAATCTCTGAGCATTGTAGAGGCCGCCATGTGAGCGTGAGTGAATATATATACCACCATCCTGATCACGAAATGCATATTTCAGTAGAAGTGAAAAGTATATTCCAAAGAGGGTGGGAGCTAGTACACAACCTTGCTTAACTCCACTCTTGATTTCAAATTCTTCAGAAGTTGCACCATCAAACTTGATTATACCCTTCATGCCTGTGTGGAACGATTCCACAATGGACAGAAGAGTTGGTGGGCAGCCAATCTTCTTTAGTGCCTTGAACAGACCCTCACGACTGACCAAATCAAATGCCTTTGTGAGGTCGATGAAGGCAATAAACAGTGGTTGATTCTGTTCACGGCATTTTTCTTGCATTTGTCGCAATGAGAATATCATATCAGTGGTAGACCGGTTCTGTCGAAAGCCACACTGTGATTCGGGGTAGACTTGATCTCCTAGGACTTGAAGTCTGCGCAGAACAATTCTGGCAAATACTTTTCCAACAATACACAGAAGTGAGATACCCCTATAGTTGTTGCAGTCGCTCCGATCGCCCTTGTTCTTGTACAGTGTTATGATGCTTGAATCTTTGAAATCCTGTGGGACTTGTCCTTCACGCCAGCATAGCTCTATTAGCTGGTGGATCTGTATAGTGAGTGTGTCTTGCCCACTCCTGATAACCTCTATTGGAATCCCATCCTTACCTGGAGCCTTGCCAGATGCAAGTTCATTTATAGCACACTTAACTTCTGTTATGGTGGGAAGTGTGTCCAGGTGGTCAAGAGTTGGTAGAGCCTCTATGGCGTTGAGGGCATCATCCGCTAGTTTGGTCTCACTTGAGTAAAGCTCCAAATAGTGCTCTACCCATCTGTCCATCTGCCGTTTCTTGTCAATGATGATTTCTCCAGTCAAGGTTTTCAATGGTGCACTTCTTTTGATCACTGGACCACAGGCTTTCTTTATTCCTTCATACATGCTTCTTATGTCTCCCTTATCACTTGCGATTTGAATGGACTCACATAACTTGATCCAATAATCATTTGCACACTGCCTGGCAGCCTTTTGCACATCCTTCCTAGCTTGCCTTAACTCACTCATAGTGTTACGCGTTGGTCTTTCCTTGTTTCTTAAGAGAGCTTTCTTCTTCTTATCAATCAAGGGCTGCAGTCTCGCTGTTGGCCGCAAACCAGTCCTGCCTCTTATGATCCACAGTGCCGTAAACCCCTACGGCAGTTTTATAAAGAGTTTCCTTAATTTGACCCCACTTTTCATTTACTGTACAATTTTCTGGTGTATCAGTGAAAGCGTCTTCAAGTTGCTGTTGAAACTGAAAGCACTTTTCAGGATCATGAGTGTTAATAATATTAATCCTGGGGCTAGATTTGTGTTTAGCTGTGTAGATTCTCTTTGGTCTCAGTCTAACCCTTGCAACAACCAAAGAATGATCCGTATCACAGTCAGCACTGTGGTAACTACGAGTCAATGATATATGGTTCAGATGTTGTCTCCGTGTGATGATGAAGTCCAGCTGGTGCCAATGGCCGGATCTTGGATGTTTCCATGTGACCTTATGCATCTCTTTTGTTTTAAAAAAAGAGTTTGTAATACATAGGTCATTACTGGTGCAATGCTCCAGCAGCCTTTGCCCATTTTCATTCATGCGACCGGTGTTGTATTTTCCAAGGCACACTGGCCATGAACTCGAGTCCTTGCCCACACGAGCATTGAAATCTCTCCATAGCACAAAGCCTGGGCTAAAATATAGAGATCATGTGTTGCCCATGCAGCATGATCCCTCTCTCGGCCTGCCTAGTTCACTCCAGAGGAAAGGTAACACCCCTACATCTGGAACAAGACAAGCTGCAGAAGCTGCCGGATCAGCAAAGCAATGCTCTAACTGTCCGCCTGTCGGAGCTTCGATCCTAGACCAGTCGCCAACCAAGGCTTAGGGCCTGGTCTGCCCTGCCATGACAATTTTGTCTTTAGCTTGCATTTCCTCGCACCAGGGTAAGGCTTGTACCCTCCCAATTGCGCTCTTCCGCCCGAAGCCGTTGGCACAATGTGGGGTGTCGGGTTTGGTAAGCGCCGCCCAACGTTCGGCGCTAACAGAAACCAGGTAGTACCGTCTACTGTTATACGGTAGCTCAGTCATATCTGACTAAGACCTGACTTCCATTGTTCATTTATACTCAGTATTTTAGCTATTGTATTGTACCTATTTTTCACATTCACTCTGTATTGTTCTTGAATTTCTTTATCTTCTTTTAGAATCTCTTTATTAAGTCTCATGTTCCTAACCATTTTTCCCTCTCTTTAATCTTACTTTTATTTGTCCATATAGTGGTACATGATCACTATTACAGTCAGCACCAGGCATTGTCTTTACATTAATTAAAGCATTTCTAAATCTTTTATTAATTAGTATGTTGTCAATTTGGTTGAGTATTTTCTTATCAGGGCTTTTCCATGTGTATAGTCGTCTTTTATGGTGTTTAAACCATGTGTTTCCAATTATCATATCATTGATATTTGCCCATTCTATTAGCTTTTCGCCTCTTTCATTTCTGGTACTAAACCATAATTCACGATACAAACCAAATAACACGATGACCCTTGTTTGGCGATATATCGTCCTTCTGTCCAAATGGAAGGTTCCTCGGTAATGAATCGGTTAATATATTGTATTTTGCCTTTACGCATTTGTCTCCTGCTACTTTATTTATTTTATCATATTAGTTTTTGTCATGTTTACCGTGTTTCCTTTCTGTCTAACAGATTAAGGATTTCCTCTGTGGTCCATTTCTTCTTCGCTGTTTGCCTTGTTTTTCTGTAATATATCTTTGTTTTCGCATTTCCCATTGTCCATCTATACTTTGTAGTGTAGTTATTGCATTGTAACTGTTCCTAACAATAACTCTCTATTAATCATGCATTTATCTGCTCTTAGATTAGCTTTGCTAAGTCTCATATTCTGAACTTTTTTTTTTTTTAAACCTCATTTCAATCTTAACTTTTATGTTCCCACAAAATGGGACGTAATCACTGTTACAGGCAGAGCGAGACATTGTATTCACAATTATCAATGCATTACTAAACCTTTTGTTCAATATGTAGTCTATTTGGTTGCATCTTTTTCTGTCTGTGCTTGTAGTGTGTAAAAGCGTATCCTACGTTGTTTAAGCAAAGTGTTTTCAGTCACCATACTATTTACTTTTGCCCATTCTATAAGTTTTTCTCCTTTTTTGTTTTTTTTATTAATAAAACATAGTTACCGACTACATCTTTCATTGGCCGGCAGTGAATGGGAGGTGCAACCATTGATCCTCGACAATTCGGGACCAGGCGATGTAATCATCTACACGGATGTCTCTGTTCTAAAAGTGAATGACGTATCTTGGGGTTGGCACAAAGGTTGGTAGACGGTGTTTGATGCAGGAGAGCCTGGCATATGATACCACAACTTTATGTCTGAAATGGAGGTGAAGAAAGTCACAGCGGTATCCGCTGGCTGGAGAACAAACCAGCACATGCAAGTGGTGATTGTAACGGACTCACAAAGTACGATGAGAATGGTGAAGACAGACATGCTTCGGGCAGAGCGGCAGGTTCCGTTCAACAATAAAAATAAAGAGCACCTTTTGGACTGTTTCCCCTAGAGAAAGCTGGTGTGGTGAAGATGGAGCAGGCGGACAGATTGGTTGGATCTGCACTGCTGGGAGGGGTAGTGGTGCGTGATAAGGCAGACGTAGTCGGGGCCCTTAGGGAACGTGTGTGTGTAGTGTAGAAGAACAGATAGATAACCACGACCTGGAGAGAATGGTGCTGCGGGGAGTGACCAGAGGATCTAGTAGAAACTCAGGATTCCGAAGAAAAGCCAGACGGACACATAAACTGACTGCTACTGGTACCATTATTACTTTTCGCAGGCTGTTGTAGATGAGGACGGAGCACGAATGGGCATATCCCGAGCGCTGTGGTGTTGGTTACTGACTGAACTCTTCTTCAGTTGTTTCGTGTCCTACTTTAGCGTTGAAATCTAAAATTATTATTTTGATGCAACCTTCAGGTATTCTCCTGCACTGGTCGGCTTTATGGCGAAGGAGTTACGAATTCAATTCGGAATCCCGCATACCACGTTCAAAACACAGCCTTGCGTTGGTTTCCATACATTGTTATGAGTGCAGGTCGTTCAGAAAACAATGGCAAACTAATGAACGTAAACTTGCCTAGAAATAACAAACAGCCTAAAAGTGTTGGAGTTGACTGCGACGTCCTGTAAAGGATATGCAACTAACTAACTGTACCATATTGTCTCCCTGCACCATTCGCCCTCTACTGCTCCACATTGTGTCCCTACACCATTCGCCTCTGTTGTCCTACACCATCTCTGTTCACCATTCTCTCCCTACTGCTCCACATTGTCTCCCCTACCATACTCCCTCTACTGCTCCACATTTTCTCCCCCTACCATACTCCCTCTACTGCTCCACATTGTCTCCCCCTACCATACTCCATCTACTGCTCCACATTGTCTCCCCCTACCATACTCCCTCTACTGCTCCACATTGTCTCCCCCTACCATACTCCCTCTATTGCTCCACATTGTCTCCCCTACCATACTCCCTCTATTGCTCCACATTGTCTCCCCTACCATACTCCCTCTATTGCTCCACATTGTCTCCCCCTACCATACTCCCTCTATTGCTCCACATTGTCTCCCCTACCATACTCCCTCTATTGCTCCACATTGTCTCCCCTACCATACTCCCTCTACTGCTCCACATTGTCTCCCCCTACCATACTCCCTCTACTGCTCCACATTGTCTCCCCCTACCATACTCCCTCTCTTGCTCCACATTGTCTCCCCTACCATACTTTCTCTACTGCTCCACATTGTCTCCCCTACCATACTCCCTCTCCTGCTCCACATTGTCTCCCCCACCATACTTCCTCTACTGCTCCACATTGTCTCCCCTACCATACTCCCTCTCCTGCTCCACATTATCTCCCCTACCATACTCCCTCTCCTGCTCCACATTGTCTCCCCCACCATACTCCCTCTACTGCTCCACATTGTCTCCCCTACCATACTCCCTCTCCTGCTCCACATTATCTCCCCTACCATACTCCCTCTCCTGCTCCACATTGTCTCCCCCACCATACTCCCTCTACTGCTTCACATTGTCTCCCCCACCATACTCCCTCTACTGCTCCACATTGTCTCCCCCTACCATACTCCCTCTACTGCTCCACATTGTCTCCCCCACCATACTCCCTCTACTGCTCAACATTGTCTCCCCCTACCATACTCCCTCTACTGCTCCACATTGTCTCCCCCTACCATACTCCCTCTACTGCTCCACATTGCCTCCCCCACCATACTCCCTCTACTGCTCCACATTGTCTCCCCCACCATACTCCCTCTACTGCTCCACATTGTCTCCCCTACCATACTCCCTCTACTGCTCCACATTGTATCCCCCTACCATACCCCCTCTATTGCTCCACATTGTCTCCCCCACCATACTCCCTCTACTGCTTCACATTGTCTCCCCCTACCATACTCCCTCTCCTGCTCCACATTGTATCCCCTACCATACTCCCTCTACTGCTCCACATTGTCTCACCCTACCATACTCCCTCTACTGCTTCACATTGCCTCCCCCACCATACTCCCTTTACGGCTCCACATTGTCTCCCCCACCATACTCCCTCTACTGCTCCACATTGTCTCCCCTACCATACTCCCTCTATTGCTCCACATTGTATCCCCTACCATACTCCCTCTACTGCTTCACATTGTCTCCCCTACCATACTCCCTCTACTGCTCCCCATTATCTCCCCTACCATACTCCCTCTATTGCTCCACATTGTCTCCCCCACCATACTCCCTCTACTGCTTCACATTGTCTCCCCTACCATACTCCCTCTACTGCTCCACATTATCTCCCATACCATACTCCCTCTATTGCTCCACATTGTCTCCCCTACCATACTCCCTCTACTGCTCCACATTATTTCCTCTACCATACTCTCTCTATTGCTCCACATTGTCTCCCCCACCATACTCCCTCTCCTGCTTCACATTGTCTGCCCTACCATACTCCCTCTACTGCTCCACATTATCTCTCCTACCATACTCCCTCTATTGCTCCACATTGTCTCCCCTACCATACTCCCTCTACTGCTCCACATTGGCTCCCCCACCATACTCCCTCTACTGCTCCACATTGGCTCCCCCACCATACTCCCTCTACTGCTTCACATTGTCTCCCCTACCATACTCCCTCTACTGCTCCACATTATCTCCCCTACCATACTCCCTCTATTGCTCCACATTGTCTCCCCTACCATACTCCCTCTACTGCTTCACATTGGCTCCCCCACCATACTCCCTCTACTGCTTCACATTGTCTCCCCCACCATACTCCCTCTACTGCTTCACATTGGCTCCCCCACCATACTCCCTCTACTGCTTCACATTGTCTCCCCCTACCATACTCCCTCTATTGCTCCACATTGTCTCCCCCTACCATACTCCCTCTATTGCTCCACATTGTCTCCCCCACCATACTCCCTCTACTGCTCCACATTGTCTCCCCCTACCATACTCCCTCTACTGCTCCACATTGTCTCCCCCACCATACTCCCTCTACTGCTCAACATTGTCTCCCCCTACCATACTCCCTCTATTGCTCCACATTGTCTCCCCTACCATACTCCCTCTACTGCTCCACATTGTCTCCCCCTACCATACTCCCTCTATTGCTCCACATTGTCTCCCCTACCATACTCCCTCTACTGCTCCACATTGTCTCCCTCTACTATACTCCCTCTATTGCTCCACATTGTCTCCCCTACCATACTCCCTCTACTGCTCCACATTGTCTCCCCCTACCATACTCCCTGTATTGCTCCACATTGTCTCCCCTACCATACTCCCTCTACTGCTCCACATTGTCTCCCCTACCATACTCCCTCTACTGCTTCACATTGTCTCCCCTACCATACTCCCTCTACTGCTCCACATTGTCTCACCCTACCATACTCCCTCTACTGCTCCACATTATCTCCACTACCATACTCCCTCTACTGCTCCACATTGTCTCACCCTACCATACTCCCTCTACTGCTCCACATTATCTCCCCTACCATACTCCCTCTACTGCTCCACATTGTCTCCCCTACCATACTCCCTCTACTGCTTCACATTGTCTCCCCTACCATACTCCCTCTACTGCTCCACATTGTCTCACCCTACCATACTCCCTCTATTGCTCCACATTGTCTCCCCTACCATACTCCCTCTACTGCTCCACATTGTCTCCCTCTACCATACTCCCTCTATTGCTCCACATTGTCTCCCCTACCATACTCCCTCTACTGCTCCACATTGTCTCCCCCTACCATACTCCCTGTATTGCTCCACATTGTCTCCCCTACCATACTCCCTCTACTGCTCCACATTGTCTCCCCTACCATACTCCCTCTACTGCTTCACATTGTCTCCCCTACCATACTCCCTCTACTGCTCCACATTGTCTCACCCTACCATACTCCCTCTACTGCTCCACATTATCTCCCCTACCATACTCCCTCTACTGCTTCATATTGTCTCTTTCACCATTCTCCCACTCTACGACATTGTCTCCTGAAGCCCATTCTCTCTCAGACTGCCACATTGTTTACTAAACAATCACATACACATCTCGCTATTTATTATTGTTATTCCACCAATCCTTGTTGGCGGTCACAGCATGTTAACAATGACTCTACAATGTGTGTGTACATGGCATGTGTTGTTCTCTTGCCGTGTACTTCCCACAACTTGCCTTCTGTGCTGTGCTCGTGTCGTTTTCAGAGCTTAACATTTACATTGGCCTTTTGCCATGTCACGTCTGGGGCATAGTGCTCTTTCTCGCTATGAATAAATTAATTCGACAGACAGACAGACAGACAGACAGACAGACAGACAGACAGACAGACTGACAAACTGACAGACAAACTGACAGACAGACATACGGGTGGGTGGGTGAGTGGGCAGACAGAAAGCCAGCCAGCCAGACAGACATACAGGCAGGCAGATAGGTAGGTAGGTAGGTAGGTAGGTAAGTAGGTATGTGGGTGAGTGGGTGGGTAGACAGACGGACGGGTAGGCAGAGAGACAGACAAAGAGATAGGTGGAATGATGGGTGAGTGAAATGACGGATAGATAGTTAGATTAAATTAGATGGGATTATACAGAAACTTCACACAAATTCGATTCACAGTTTGACGAGGCATGTGAAGTATTACGGTATAACCGCTGTCACTATCTCAGCTGTCAACCGCGATACGTTTACCGCCATTCACTCAACATAAGCGTAGATTACAACACTCGAGTTGGTCTCAATTGGGGCTAGGTCACGGGCAGGGATTATCAGGAACAATAAACAATGTTCAAATTGGGTTCATTTACCACAGAAACTGAACTCTTGCTGCACTACAACGAGCCACGTAACATGGTCTTGATTCAAGAAGATCCTCTACAAGACAGTTTCCACAACAACAAAATAGTTCCGGGAATTGTATTCTTGTTTGAATGATTGATTCAGTCTCGAAAGTGACAGTTTTATTTTGTGGCAAGACCTTGGCGAAACAATGTTGTTTATGTAACTTTCGCGTTAGCGCTCGAACGGAAGTGACAGAAGGATTGTGTGTGCTTTATGCAGGCAGCATCGTCAGAGTTGAAAATGTCCTTGACAGCAAGTACAGAACCCTTTCTACACAGTGAGGCTTCTGGGTGTATGGTACTAGGTTCATATGTTTATGGATCAAATTGGCAAGACGCGAAGTCGGTTAGTGTGTTACACAGTTGTGTGTAAGATATATATGTATATAAGAATGTGCAAACCATTTATGATTGCACTTACAACTTTCCTTATGTAGCAACAAAATTACTGCATGTATCCCTTATGTGTATCAGTCCTCCAATATTTGCGTTACAGAAGTCTTTAGGGTGCTGCCTTAACCACATTCGCACCACATGCTTAACCTGTTCGTCAACAGCAAGTCGTCCATACACTTATCCACTCAGTTGTGTACCGCTCTTGTGACACACATTTGTCGACATGCTGCCTGCCTTGATGAAGTTATCTACATCGCCCTCCCACCCTCCCTCTTTGTTTTTGTTTTTTGTTTTGGTTCGCTCGCTTAGAACTCGAACGTAGTTCCGCACAAGAGCTCCCTGTAGTAAGTGCACTGGACTGATTTTGTGTGTAGGTTAGTTACTTTCACAATTACCAGCATCCCCCACAATCAGTCGATCCCTCGCGCTAGACGTCAACACTTAAGTCTGGCCTGCGTGTGTAACAAACCCACTCCCACTACGCCGCGACCACCAGAAACAGTTTAAACGTGTTAAAACTATCAGCCACGCCGACCTTATCGACGTTGTTAGTGTTTGCCTTCATTGTTGAAGTTGTCCACATTGCTGATGTATCCATGTGTTGAAGTTGTCCACATTGCTGATGTATATATGTGTTGAAGTTGTCCACATTGCTGATGTATCCATGTGTTGAAGTTGTCCACATTGCTGATGTATCCATGTGTTGAAGTTGTCCACATTGCTGATATATCCATGAGTTGAAGTTGTCCACATTGCTGATGTATCCATGAGTTGAAGTTGTCCACATTGCAGATGTATCCATGAGTTGAAGTTGTCCACATTGCTGATGTATCCATGAGTTGAAGTTGTCCATATTGTTGATGTATCCATGAGTTGAAGTTGTCCACATTGCTGATGTATCCATGTGTTGGAGTTGTCCACATTGCTGATGTATCCATGTGTTGAAGTTTTCCATATTGCTGATGTATCCATGAGTTGAAGTTGTCCACATTGCTGATGTATCCATGTGTTGAAGTTGTCCATATTGCTGATGTATCCATGAGTTGAAGTTGTCCACATTGCTGATGTATCCATGTGTTGGAGTTGTCCACATTGCTGATGTATCCATGAGTTGAAGTTGTCCATATTGCTGATGTATCCATGAGTTGAAGTTGTCCACATTCCTGATGTATCCATGTGTTGGAGTTGTCCACATTGCTGATGTATCCATGTGTTGAAGTTGTCCATATTGCTGATGTATCCATGAGTTGAAGTTGTCTACTTTGATGATGTATCCATGTGTTGAAGTTGTCCATATTGCTGATGTATCCATGAGTTGAAGTTGTCTACTTTGATGATGTATGCGTGTGTTGTGTTCTCTACATTGTTGTCAAAGCGGTTAATGATTTTAAAAACCTGACTGCTTGACTAGAACGTTCTTCTTCTTCTTCTTCTTCTTCTTCTTCTTCTTCTTCTTCTTCTTCTTCTTCTTCTTCTTCTTCTTCTTCTTCTTCTTCTTCTTCTTCTTCTTCTTCTGCTGCTGCTGCTGCTGCTCTTCTTCATCTTTCTCCTCCTCGTCGTCTTACTCCTCCTCCTCTTTTTTCTTCTTCTCCGTCTTCTTCTTTTCCCAATGTAGCATAGGTCCTCAGCAATCTCGCACCAAGCCCTGTGTAGGCTTGTTCATGCTTGGCTGAATTTGTCAGCTGACGTTTTCAACGTGGTGTGGTAGTCAGTCATGCTCCAACCTTCCTTAGTTACATCTGATGTCATACATTGTACTAGAGTGTTACTGTTCTTTGCCTCCGCTGTGGGCCCCGACAACCCCTGCACCACCAGGCCTGAGAAGAAGTAAACTAGAACACGTGGTGACAACTGGTATGATTGGAGGGGGGGGGGGGACAAGTGGAAAGCATAGAAGTAAATACCAACCCCTACATCGGTCAGTTGCACTAAAATGTTGACTTCTCGTCCTTGACTTAGGGACGTTAACTACAAATGCCTCAGAAGTCGGAGTGGGTTCAACTGATGGCGAGGAGCACTTGTAATGTGGAAAGCTAATCACACGCAAACATCAGTCCAGTAGTATCAGGTGTATTGACTACGTGTAGTAAGTAGCACATATATTGACTACGTGTAGTAAGTAGCACATGTATGGACTACGTGTAGTAAGTAGCACATGTATGGACTACGTGTAGTAAGTAGCAGGTGTATGGACTACGTGTAATAAGTAGCAGGTGTATGGACTACCTGTAGTAGCACGTGCATGGACTACGTGTAGTAGCAGGTGTATGGACTACGTGTAGTAGCACGTGTATGGACTACGTGTAGTAAGTAGCACGTGTATGGACTACGTGTAGTAGCACGTGTATGGACTACGTGTAGTAGCACGTGTATGGACTACGTGTAGTAAGTAGCAGGTGTATGGACTACGTGTAGTAAGTAGCACCTGTATGGACTACGTGTAGTAAGTAGCAGGTGTATAGACTACGGTAGTAAGTAGCACCTGTATGGACTACGTGTAGTAAGTAGCAGGTGTATAGACTACGTGTAGTAAGTAGCAGGTGTATAGACTACGGTAGTAAGTAGCAGGTGTATGGACTACGTGTAGTAAGTAGCAGGTGTATGGACTACGTGTAGTAAGTAGCAGATGTATGGACTATGTGTAGTAGCACGTGTATGGACTACGTGTAGTAAGAAGCAGGTGTATGGACTACGTGTAATAGCACGTGTATGGACTACGTGTAGTAAGTAGCAGGTGTATGGACTACGTGTAGTAGCAGGTGTATGTACTACGTGTAGTAAGTAGCAGATGTATGGACTACGTGTAGTAAGTAGCAGGTGTATGGACTCGTGTAGTAAGTAGCACCTGTATGGACTACGTGTAGTAAGTAGGAGGTGTATAGACTACGTGTAGTAAGTAGCAGGTGTATGGACTACGTGTAGTAAGTAGCAGGTGTATGGACTACGTGTAGTAAGTAGCACGTGTATGGACTACGTGTAGTAAGTAGGAGGTGTATGGACTACGTATAGTAGCAGGTGTATGGACTACGTGTAGTAAGTAGCAGGTGTATGGACTACGTGAAGTAAGTAGCAGATGTATGGACTAATGTAGTAAGTAGCAGGTGTATGGACTACCTGTAGTAAGTAGCACGTGTATGGACTACGTGTAGTAAGTATCACGTGTATGGACTACGTGTAGTAGCACGTGTATGGACTACGTGTAGTAGCAATTTATGGACTACGTGTTGTAAGTAGCACGTGTATGGACTACGTGTAGTAGCAGGTGTATGGACTACGTGTTGTAAGTAGCACGTGTATGGACTACGTGTAGTAGCAGGTGTATGGACTACGTGTAGTAGCACGTGTATGGACTACGTGTAGTAGCAATGTATGGACTACGTGTAGTAGCAATGTATGGACTACGTGTAGTAGCACGTGTATGGACTACGTGTTGTAAGTAGCACGTGTATGGACTACGGGTTGTAAGTAGCACGTGTATGGACTACGTGTAGTAAGTAGCACGTGTATGGACTACGTGTAGTAGCACGTGTATGGACTACGTGTAGTAAGTAGCACGTGTATGGACTACGTGTAGTAAATAGCACGTGTATGGACTACGTGTAGTAAGTAGCAGGTGTATGGACTACGTATAGTAGCAGGTGTATGGACTACGTGTAGTAGCAGGTGTATGGACTAAGTGTAGTAGCAGGTGTATGGACTACGTGTAGTAGCAGGTGTATGGACTACGTGTAGTAGCACGTGTATGGACTACGTGTAGTAAGTAGCAGGTGTATGGACTACGTGTAGTAAGTAGCAGGTGTATGGACTACGTGTAATAGCACGTGTATGGACTACGTGTAGTAGCACATGTATGGACTACGTGTAGGAAGTAGCACGTGTATGGACTACGTGTAGTAGCACATGTATGAACTACGTGTAGTAAGTAGCAGGTGTATGGACTACGCTTGAGTTTAAAGCCAACTAATGCAAAACAAACACAAGAAAACATGTAACGTTGTTTTCTCTTGGCTTTCATCTGATCTCATCTGGTTCCTCTTGTATCTTGTCGTGTCAAGGTAAAAGCATAAACAGCGGGAGAGTACCTGTTTATGGGCTTCATATACTTAGCACTCCTAGTTAGTTAGCTAGTCGCAGTTCCAACTTCACGGTGAAGGGTTGCCTCATTATGCTCCGTTCCTGTGCCAGTGATTATCACACAAAATGCTCCTCACTGCCTCAAGTGAAAAGTGGAACAGCACTCCTGTCCTCAACTATTCCTTCCATGCACATCCCAGTATATCCACGACGCATTAGCATAAACACGACACTGCCATCACGAAGACATCTACCA
Source organism: Cepaea hortensis (assembly GCA_963921405.1). Taxonomy (NCBI): domain Eukaryota; kingdom Metazoa; phylum Mollusca; class Gastropoda; order Stylommatophora; family Helicidae; genus Cepaea; species Cepaea hortensis. The sequence continues at coordinate 291,578,288 of OY992876.1, forward strand.
GGTACACACTAAATGTATCAGACGACAAACCTTACCTTGGCAGACATTACAATTTATGCAAAGACATGTATACAAACATTAGCAGCGGGGAGGAACATCGTGTGGCCGATATCTTCCCGACACCCGTGCTTTCTACGACAGTTGTCTGTGCTAATGTCAAGTTAACTCTTCGTGGATCTAGACTCCGGGTTCCCTGCAAGTTGATCGCCACCAATGTTCTCCCTGTTGTCTGTGCTAATGTCAAGTTAACTCTTCCTTGATCTAGAATCCTGGCTCCCTGCAAGTTGATCGCCACCAACGTTCTCCCTGTTGTCTGTGCTAATGTCAAGTTAACTCTTCGTGGATTTAGACTCCGGGTTCCCTGCAAGTTGATCGCCACCAGTGTTTTCCCTGTTCCCTTCGCTCGCTTTGAACTTATGCGTAGTCCACAGTTGTGTCACTACTAATATTAGTTGCCAGAGAGACGAATGGAGACGGATTGTATTTGCAGCAAAGAACCTCAATGGCTCGGAACGCTGAAGAAGAAGAAGAAGATTTGCTACTACTAGAGAGTGCACTTAACTGATGTTTGTGTGTGAGTTAACTTTTCCTATTACTAGTGTCTCTCGCTATCAGGCGAACCCAATCCGAGTTCTCATGTACTGTGTCAAATTCTCATACACACACAGGCATTCTTAGTTCCTTCACATGCATTCAAGAATATTTAACCTCGCATGTGGAATCAAACATTTATTTACAGAACTTCATTATCATCAAGATGCGCACATAGGGCTGTTAATTCAATACATCATCTTAATAACAGAACTGCTATTTAATAAACAGTCGTAGCAATCAGACAATCACAAAACCCTGCACTCAATACTCGCTATCTTTAACATGGCAACGCTAGTTCGCACTCTCGCAAAGACTACGCACTCGCTTCTCGAACGCAAGCGTCCTTCCCCTAAAACGCCCAGTCCAAGTCTGCCCCTCCTCACACTGGCCTGTTGGTCACGTGGTACTGGACCCCGTGTGTCTCGGGGCAGTCGGGCTGTCTCACCAGTCCCGTGGTACTGCTGTCCGTTCGTGTTGTGTCGGGTCCTTCAGTGCAAGGCTGTCCGGTCAATCCAGGACGGAGTCCCGTGACTTGTGTCCCCTTAATAGCTGGGTCTTGTCCTGTCTAAGTCCTGTCTATGACATCTCTGTGTCCCTGTCTATGTCCTGTCTCTGATATCTCTATTGTCATGTAGATGTCCTGTCTATGACATCTCTGCGTCCTTACCTATGTCCTGTCTCTCATATCTCTGTTGTCCTGTAGATGTTCCGTCGATGACATCTCTGCTTTCCTGCCTGTGTCCTGTCTCTAATATGTCCCTTGTCCTGTATATGTCCTGTCTCTATTCCCCAACACGCTGACATACTGTAATTTACGTCCCTAAGTCAAGGACGAGAGCCGGCTCCATGGCCGAGGGTTAGCAGCTTTCTCCGCTAACCCCGAATACTCTCGTCACGTGACGCGACGAGAATTAGCAGTGGTTCGAATCGCAAAAGTGACTTATGAGAGTATGGAGCCGGTCGCTCAGAAAGTCGTGGCGTGCTGATGAGCGTAATCTAGCCTAGGAATCAACATACAGCTGAAAGATGCTGGTGTTGACCGCAATATCCTGAAATAGGATGGAAACGCGGGGAAAAAAAAAAAAAAAGGACGAGAAGTCAAACATTTACGTTGACATTTATGTACATGTAATTTACGTCCTCATGTCAAAGACGAGAGCTCAACGTTTAAGTTGATGTTTATGTACTTCTAATTTACGTCCCTAAGTCAAGGACGAGAAGTCAACATTTACGTCCACATGACCGGTGTGTGGCTTGAACCCACGACCCCACCTTTAGTGCACCGGAAGTTTAATCACGCGCGCTTTAATTCTGTCTGTCACGTCAACCTGGGACGTTCCTCCCTGCCATGTCTGTCCACACTCCATATTTGTGGATTCTGATCCCTGTTAGGCCTGCCCAGTGAAGACACCATTTTGTTTGCGGTGTCGAGTTGGTCAAGCGTCGAGGTACACTTTGTTTCTGCGTTGTCGTCATTTGGAGGTGGCAGGTTCGAATCTCGGTGTAGAAACTATATCTTTCAATTTTTCTGTTGTGTGGTGTGTCTTCTAATCTCGGCTTCTTTCTTTTACTTCTATGAGAGCCATGTGTCTTCTAATCTCGGCTTCTTTCTTTTACTTCTATGAGCGCCATGTGCCTTCTAATCTCGGCTTATGTCTTTTACTTCTATGAGAGCCATGTGTCTTCTAATCTCTGCTTCTTTCTTTTACTTCTATGAGCGCCATGTGCCTTCTAATCTCTGCTTCTTTCTTTTACTTCTATGAGCGCCATGTGTCTTCTAATCTCTGCTTATTTCTTCTACTTCTATGAGCGCCATGTGTCTTCTAATCTCTGCTTCTTTCTTTTACTTCTATGAGCGCCATGTGTCTTCTAATCTCTGCTTCTTTCTTTTATTTCTATGAGCGCCATGTGTCTTCTAATCTCTGCTTATTTCTTCTACTTCTATGAGCGCCATGTGTCTTCTAATCTCTGCTTATGTCTTCTACTTCTATGAGCGCCATGTGTCTTCTAATCTCTGCTTCTTTCTTTTACTTCTATGAGCGCCATGTGTCTTCTAATCTCTGCTTATTTCTTCTACTTCTATGAGCGCCATGTGTCTTCTAATCTCGGCTTATGTCCTCTACTTCTGTGAGTGCCATGTGTCTTCTAATCTCTGCTTCTTTCTTCTACTTCTGTGTGTGCCATGAGTCTTCTAATCTCGGCTTCTTTCTTTTACTTCTGTGAGTGCCATGCGTCTTCTAATCTCTGCTTCTTTCTTCTACTTCTGTGAGTGCCATGAGTCTTCTAATCTCGGCTTCTTTCTTTTACTTCTGTGAGTGCCATGCGTCTTCTAATCTCTGCTTCTTTCTTTTACTTCTGTGAGTGCAATGCGTCTTCTAATCTCCGCTTCATTCTTTTACTTCTGTGAGCGCCATGTGTCTTCTAATCTCTGCTTCTTTCTTTTACTTCTATGAGCGCCATGTGTCTTCTAATCTCTGCTTCTTTCTTTTACTTCTATGAGCGCCATGTGTCTTCTAATCTCTGCTTCTTTCTTTTACTTCTATGAGCGCCATGTGTCTTCTAATATCGGCTTATGTCTTCTACTTCTGTGAGTGCCATGTGTCTTCTAATCTCTGCTTCTTTCTTTTACTTCTATGAGCGCCATGTGTCTTCTAATCTCTGCTTCTTTCTTTTACTTCTATGAGACCCACGTGTCTTCTAATCTCTGCTTCTTTCTTTTACTTCTATGAGCGCCATGTGTCTTCTAATCCCTGCTTCTTTCTTTTACTTCTACGAGAGCAATGTGTCTTCTAATCTCTGCTTCTTTCTTTTACTTCTATGAGAGCCATGTGTCTTCTAATCTCTACTTCTTTCTTTTACTTCTATGAGAGCCATGTGTCTTCTAATCTCTGCTTCTTTCTTTTACTTCTATGAGCGCCATGTGTCTTCTAATCTCGGCTTATTTCTTCTACTTCTATGAGCGCCATGTGTCTTCTAATCTCGGCTTATGTCTTCTACTTCTGTGAGTGCCATGTGTCTTCTAATCTCGGCTTATGCCTTCTACTTCTGTGAGTGCCATGTGTCTTCTAATCTCGGCTTATTTCTTTTACTTCTATGAGAGCCATGTGTCTTCTAATCTATGCTTCTTTCTTTTACTTCTATGAGAGCCATGTGTCTTCTAATCTATGTTTCTTTCTTTTACTTCTATGAGAGCCATGTGTCTTCTAATCTCTGCTTCTTTCTTTTACTTCTATGAGAGCCATGTGTCTTCTAATCTCTGCTTCTTTCTTTTACTTCTATGAGAGCCATGTGTCTTCTAATCTCTGTTTCTTTCTTTTACTTCTATGAGAGCCATGTGTCTTCTAATCTCTGCTTCTTTCTTTTACTTCTATGAGCGCAATGTGTCTTCTAATCTCGGCTTATGTCTTCTACTTCTATGAGCGCCATGTGTCTTCTAATCTCTGCTTATGTCTTCTACTTCTATGAGCACCATGTGTCTTCTAATCTCGGCTTATGTCTTCTACTTCTATGAGCGCCATGTGTCTTCTAATCTCGGCTTATGTCCTCTACTTCTATGAGCGCCATGTGTCTTCTAATCTCGGCTTATGTCTTCTACTTCTATGAGCGCCATGTGTCTTCTAATCTCTGCTTATGTCTTCTACTTCTATGAGCGCCATGTGTCTTCTAATCTCGGCTTATGTCTTCTACTTCTATGAGCGCCATGTGTCTTCTAATCTCGGCTTATGTCTTCTACTTCTATGAGTGCCATGTGTCTTCTAATGTCGGCTTATGTCTTTTACTTCTATGAGAGCCTTGTGTCTTCTAATCTCGGCTTATGTCTTCTACTTCTGTGAGTGCCATGTGTCTTCTAATCTCTGCTTCTTTCTTTTACTTCTATGAGCGCCATGTGTCTTCTAATCTCTGCTTCTTTCTTTTACTTCTATGAGAGCCATGTGTCTTCTAATCTCTGCTTCTTTCTTTTACTTCTACGAGAGCCATGTGTCTTCTAATCTCTGCTTCTTTCTTTTACTTCTATGAGCGCCATGTGTCTTCTAATCTCTGCTTCTTTCTTTTACTTCTATGAGAGCCATGTGTCTTCTAATCTCGGCTTCTTTCTTTTACTTCTATGAGCGCCATGTGCCTTCTAATCTCGGCTTATGTCTTTTACTTCTATGAGAGCCATGTGTCTTCTAATCTCTGCTTCTTTCTTTTACTTCTATGAGCGCCATGTGCCTTCTAATCTCTGCTTCTTTCTTTTACTTCTATGAGCGCCATGTGTCTTCTAATCTCTGCTTATTTCTTCTACTTCTATGAGCGCCATGTGTCTTCTAATCTCTGCTTCTTTCTTTTACTTCTATGGGCGCCATGTGTCTTCTAATCTCTGCTTATTTCTTCTACTTCTATGAGCGCCATGTGTCTTCTAATCTCTGCTTCTTTCTTTTACTTCTATGACCGCCATGTGTCTTCTAATCTCTGCTTATGTCTTCTACTTCTATGGGCGCCATGTGTCTTCTAATCTCTGCTTCTTTCTTTTACTTCTATGACCGCCATGCGTCTTCTAATCTCTGCTTATGTCTTCTACTTCTATGGGCGCCATGTGTCTTCTAATCTCTGCTTATTTCTTCTACTTCTATGAGCGCCATGTGTCTTCTAATCTCTGCTTATGTCTTCTACTTCTATGAGTGCCATGTGTCTTCTAATCTCTGCTTCTTTCTTTTACTTCTATGACCGCCATGTGTCTTCTAATCTCTGCTTATTTCTTCTACTTCTATGAGCGCCATGTGTCTTCTAATCTCGGCTTATGTCCTCTACTTCTGTGAGTGCCATGTGTCTTCTAATCTCTGCTTCTTTATTCTACTTCTGTGAGTGCCATGCGTCTTCTAATCTCTGCTTCTTTCTTTTACTTCTGTGAGTGCCATGCGTCTTCTAATCTCTGCTTCTTTCTTTTACTTCTATGAGTGCCATGCGTCTTCTAATCTCTGCTTCTTTCTTTTACTTCTGTGAGTGCCATGAGTCTTCTAATCTCTGCTTCTTTCTTTTACTTCTGTGAGTGCCATGCGTCTTCTAATCTCTGCTTCTTTCTTTTACTTCTATGAGTGCCATGCGTCATCTAATCTCTGCTTCTTTCTTTTACTTCTGTGAGTGCCATGCGTCTTCTAATCTCCGCTTCATTCTTTTACTTCTGTGAGTGCCATGCGTTTTCTAATCTCGGCTTTTTTCTTTTACTTCTGTGTGTGCCATGTGTCTTCTAATCTCTGCTTCTTTCTTCTACTTCTGTGAGTGCCATGCGTCTTCTAATCTCTGCTTCTTTCTTTTACTTCTATGAGCGCCATGTGTCTTCTAATCTCTGCTTCTTTCTTTTACTTCTATGAGCGCCATGTGTCTTCTAATCTCTGCTTCTTTCTTTTACTTCTATGAGCGCCATGTGTCTTCTAATCTCTGCTTCTTTCTTTTACTTTTATGAGCGCCATATGTCTTCTAATCTCTGCTTCTTTCTTTTTCTTCTATGAGAGCAATGTGTCTTCTAATCTCTGCTTCTTTCTTTTACTTCTATGAGAGACATGTGTCTTCTAATCTCTACTTCTTTCTTTTACTTCTATGAGAGCCATGTGTCTTCTAATCTCTGCTTCTTTCTTTTACTTCTATGAGCGCCATGTGTCTTCTAATCTCGGCTTATTTCTTTTACTTCTATGAGCGCCATGTGTCTTCTAATCTCGGCTTATGTCTTCTACTTCTGTGAGTGCCATGTGTCTTCTAATCTCGGCTTATGCCTTCTACTTCTGTGAGTGCCATGTGTCTTCTAATCTCGGCTTATTTCTTTTACTTCTATGAGAGCCACGTGTCTTCTAATCTATGCTTCTTTCTTTTACTTCTATGAGAGCCATGTGTCTTCTAATCTATGTTTCTTTCTTTTACTTCTATGAGAGCCATGTGTCTTCTAATCTCTGCTTCTTTCTTTTACTTCTATGAGAGCCATGTGTCTTCTAATATCGGCTTCTTTCTTTTACTTCTATGAGAGCCATGTGTCTTCTAATCTCTGCTTCTTTCTTTTACTTTTATGAGCGCCATGTGTCTTCTAATCTCTGCTTCTTTCTTTTACTTCTATGAGACCCACGTGTCTTCTAATCTCTGCTTCTTTCTTTTACTTCTATGAGCGCCATGTGTCTTCTAATCCCTGCTTCTTTCTTTTACTTCTACGAGAGCAATGTGTCTTCTAATCTCTGCTTCTTTCTTTTACTTCTATGAGAGCCATGTGTCTTCTAATCTCTACTTCTTTCTTTTACTTCTATGAGAGCCATGTGTCTTCTAATCTCTGCTTCTTTCTTTTACTTCTATGAGCGCCATGTGTCTTCTAATCTCGGCTTATTTCTTCTACTTCTATGAGCGCCATGTGTCTTCTAATCTCGGCTTATGTCTTCTACTTCTGTGAGTGCCATGTGTCTTCTAATCTCGGCTTATGCCTTCTACTTCTGTGAGTGCCATGTGTCTTCTAATCTCGGCTTATTTCTTTTACTTCTATGAGAGCCATGTGTCTTCTAATCTATGCTTCTTTCTTTTACTTCTATGAGAGCCATGTGTCTTCTAATCTATGTTTCTTTCTTTTACTTCTATGAGAGCCATGTGTCTTCTAATCTCTGCTTCTTTCTTTTACTTCTATGAGAGCCATGTGTCTTCTAATCTCTGCTTCTTTCTTTTACTTCTATGAGAGCCATGTGTCTTCTAATCTCTGTTTCTTTCTTTTACTTCTATGAGAGCCATGTGTCTTCTAATCTCTGCTTCTTTCTTTTACTTCTATGAGCGCAATGTGTCTTCTAATCTCGGCTTATGTCTTCTACTTCTATGAGCGCCATGTGTCTTCTAATCTCTGCTTATGTCTTCTACTTCTATGAGCACCATGTGTCTTCTAATCTCGGCTTATGTCTTCTACTTCTATGAGCGCCATGTGTCTTCTAATCTCGGCTTATGTCCTCTACTTCTATGAGCGCCATGTGTCTTCTAATCTCGGCTTATGTCTTCTACTTCTATGAGCGCCATGTGTCTTCTAATCTCTGCTTATGTCTTCTACTTCTATGAGCGCCATGTGTCTTCTAATCTCGGCTTATGTCTTCTACTTCTATGAGCGCCATGTGTCTTCTAATCTCGGCTTATGTCTTCTACTTCTATGAGTGCCATGTGTCTTCTAATGTCGGCTTATGTCTTTTACTTCTATGAGAGCCTTGTGTCTTCTAATCTCGGCTTATGTCTTCTACTTCTGTGAGTGCCATGTGTCTTCTAATCTCTGCTTCTTTCTTTTACTTCTATGAGCGCCATGTGTCTTCTAATCTCTGCTTCTTTCTTTTACTTCTATGAGAGCCATGTGTCTTCTAATCTCTGCTTCTTTCTTTTACTTCTACGAGAGCCATGTGTCTTCTAATCTCTGCTTCTTTCTTTTACTTCTATGAGCGCCATGTGTCTTCTAATCTCTGCTTCTTTCTTTTACTTCTATGAGAGCCATGTGTCTTCTAATCTCGGCTTCTTTCTTTTACTTCTATGAGCGCCATGTGCCTTCTAATCTCGGCTTATGTCTTTTACTTCTATGAGAGCCATGTGTCTTCTAATCTCTGCTTCTTTCTTTTACTTCTATGAGCGCCATGTGCCTTCTAATCTCTGCTTCTTTCTTTTACTTCTATGAGCGCCATGTGTCTTCTAATCTCTGCTTATTTCTTCTACTTCTATGAGCGCCATGTGTCTTCTAATCTCTGCTTCTTTCTTTTACTTCTATGGGCGCCATGTGTCTTCTAATCTCTGCTTATTTCTTCTACTTCTATGAGCGCCATGTGTCTTCTAATCTCTGCTTCTTTCTTTTACTTCTATGACCGCCATGTGTCTTCTAATCTCTGCTTATGTCTTCTACTTCTATGGGCGCCATGTGTCTTCTAATCTCTGCTTCTTTCTTTTACTTCTATGACCGCCATGCGTCTTCTAATCTCTGCTTATGTCTTCTACTTCTATGGGCGCCATGTGTCTTCTAATCTCTGCTTATTTCTTCTACTTCTATGAGCGCCATGTGTCTTCTAATCTCTGCTTATGTCTTCTACTTCTATGAGTGCCATGTGTCTTCTAATCTCTGCTTCTTTCTTTTACTTCTATGACCGCCATGTGTCTTCTAATCTCTGCTTATTTCTTCTACTTCTATGAGCGCCATGTGTCTTCTAATCTCGGCTTATGTCCTCTACTTCTGTGAGTGCCATGTGTCTTCTAATCTCTGCTTCTTTATTCTACTTCTGTGAGTGCCATGCGTCTTCTAATCTCTGCTTCTTTCTTTTACTTCTGTGAGTGCCATGCGTCTTCTAATCTCTGCTTCTTTCTTTTACTTCTATGAGTGCCATGCGTCTTCTAATCTCTGCTTCTTTCTTTTACTTCTGTGAGTGCCATGAGTCTTCTAATCTCTGCTTCTTTCTTTTACTTCTGTGAGTGCCATGCGTCTTCTAATCTCTGCTTCTTTCTTTTACTTCTATGAGTGCCATGCGTCATCTAATCTCTGCTTCTTTCTTTTACTTCTGTGAGTGCCATGCGTCTTCTAATCTCCGCTTCATTCTTTTACTTCTGTGAGTGCCATGCGTTTTCTAATCTCGGCTTTTTTCTTTTACTTCTGTGTGTGCCATGTGTCTTCTAATCTCTGCTTCTTTCTTCTACTTCTGTGAGTGCCATGCGTCTTCTAATCTCTGCTTCTTTCTTTTACTTCTATGAGCGCCATGTGTCTTCTAATCTCTGCTTCTTTCTTTTACTTCTATGAGCGCCATGTGTCTTCTAATCTCTGCTTCTTTCTTTTACTTCTATGAGCGCCATGTGTCTTCTAATCTCTGCTTCTTTCTTTTACTTTTATGAGCGCCATATGTCTTCTAATCTCTGCTTCTTTCTTTTTCTTCTATGAGAGCAATGTGTCTTCTAATCTCTGCTTCTTTCTTTTACTTCTATGAGAGACATGTGTCTTCTAATCTCTACTTCTTTCTTTTACTTCTATGAGAGCCATGTGTCTTCTAATCTCTGCTTCTTTCTTTTACTTCTATGAGCGCCATGTGTCTTCTAATCTCGGCTTATTTCTTTTACTTCTATGAGCGCCATGTGTCTTCTAATCTCGGCTTATGTCTTCTACTTCTGTGAGTGCCATGTGTCTTCTAATCTCGGCTTATGCCTTCTACTTCTGTGAGTGCCATGTGTCTTCTAATCTCGGCTTATTTCTTTTACTTCTATGAGAGCCACGTGTCTTCTAATCTATGCTTCTTTCTTTTACTTCTATGAGAGCCATGTGTCTTCTAATCTATGTTTCTTTCTTTTACTTCTATGAGAGCCATGTGTCTTCTAATCTCTGCTTCTTTCTTTTACTTCTATGAGAGCCATGTGTCTTCTAATCTCTGCTTCTTTCTTTTACTTCTATGAGAGCCATGTGTCTTCTAATCTCTGCTTCTTTCTTTTACTTCTATGAGCGCAATGTGTCTTCTAATCTCGGCTTATGTCTTCTACTTCTATGAGCGCCATGTGTCTTCTACTCTCGGCTTATGTCTTCTACTTCTATGAGCGCCATGTGTCTTCTAATCTCTGCTTATGTCTTCTACTTCTATGAGCACCATGTGTCTTCTAATCTCGGCTTATGTCTTCTACTTCTATGAGCGCCATGTGTCTTCTAATCTCGGCTTATGTCTTCTACTTCTATGAGCGCCATGTGTCTTCTAATCTCGCCTTATGTCTTCTACTTCTATGAGTGCCATGTGTCTTCTAATCTCTGCTTATGTCTTCTACTTCTATGAGCGCCATGTGTCTTCTAATCTCGGCTTATGTCTTCTACTTCTATGAGCGCCATGTGTCTTCTAATCTCGGCTTATGTCTTCTACTTCTATGAGTGCCATGTGTCTTCTAATGTCGGCTTATGTCTTTTACTTCTATGAGAGCCTTGTGTCTTCTAATCTCGGCTTATGTCTTCTACTTTTGTGAGTGCCATGTGTCTTCTAATGTCGGCTTATGTCTTTTACTTCTCTGAGAGCCATGTGTCTTCTAATCTCTGCTTCTTTCTTTTACTTCTACGAGAGCCATGTGTCTTCTAATCTCTGCTTCTTTCTTTTACTTCTATGAGAGCCATGTGTCTTCTAATCTCTGCTTCTTTCTTTTACTTCTATGAGAGCCATGTGTCTTATAATCTCTGCTTCTTTCTTTTACTTCTATGAGAGCCATGTGTCTTCTAATCTCTGCTTCTTTCTTTTACTTCTATGAGCGCCATGTGTCTTCTAATCTCTGCTTCTTTCTTTTACTTCTCTGAGAGCCATGTGTCTTCTAATCTCTGCTTCTTTCTTTTACTTCTACGAGAGCCATGTGTCTTCTAATCTCTGCTTCTTTCTTTTACTTCTATGAGAGCCATGTGTCTTCTAATCTCTGCTTCTTTCTTTTACTTCTATGAGAGCCATGTGTCTTCTAATCTCTGCTTATTTCTTCTAACTCTATGAGCGCCATGTGCCTTCTAATCTCTGCTTATTTCTTCTACTTCTATGAGCGCCATGTGTCTTCTAATCTCTGCTTATTTCTTCTACTTCTATGAGCGCCATGTGTCTTCTAATCTCGGCTTATGTCTTCTACTTCTATGAGCGCCATGTGCCTTCTAATATCGGCTTATGTCTTCTACTTCTATGAGCGCCATGTGTCTTCTAATCTCTGCTTATTTCTTCTACTTCTATGAGCGCCATGTGCCTGCTAATCTCTGCTTATTTCTTCTACTTCTATGAGCGCCGTGTGTCTTCTAATCTCTGCTTATGTCTTCTACTTCTATGAGCGCCATGTGTCTTCTAATCTCGGCTTATGTCTTCTACTTTTATGAGCGCCATGTGCCTTCTAATCTCGGCTTATTTCTTCTACTTCTATGAGCGCCATGTGTCTTCTAATCTCGGCTTATTTCTTCTACTTCTATGAGCGCCATGTGTCTTCTAATTTCGGCTTATGTCTTCTACATCTATGAGCGCCATGTGTCTTCTAATCTCGGCTTTTTTCTTCTACTTCTATGAGCGCCATGTGTCTTCTAATCTCGGCTTATTTCTTCTACTTCTATGAGCGCCATGTGTCTTCTAATCTCGGCTTATGTCTTTTACTTCTATGAGAGCCATGTGTCTTCTAATCTCGGCTTATGTCTTTTACTTCTATGAGCGCCATGTGTCTTCTAATCTCGGCTTATTTCTTCTACTTCTATGAGCGCCATGTGTCTTCTAATCTCGGCTTATTTCTTCTACTTCTATGAGCGCCTTGTGTCTTCTAAACTCGGCTTATGTCTTCTACTTCTATGAGCGCCATGTGTCTTCTAATCTCGGCTTATGTCTTCTAGTTCTATGAGCGCCATGTGTCTTCTAATCTCGGCTTATATCTTCTACTTCTATGAGCACCATGTGTCTTCTAATCTCGGCTTATGTCTTCTACTTCTATGAGCGCCATGTGTCTTCTAATCTCTGCTTATTTCTTCTACTTCTATGAGCGCCATGTGTCTTCTAATCTCTGCTTATTTTTTTACTTCTATGAGCGCCATGTGTCTTCTAATCTCTGCTTATATCTTTTACTTCTATGAGCGCCATGTGTCTTCTAATCTCTGCTTATGTCTTCTACTTCTATGAGCGCCATGTGTCTTCTAATCTCTGCTTATTTCTTTTACTTCTATGAGCGCCATGTGTCTTCTAATCTCTGTTTATTTCTTCTACTTCTATGAGCGCCATGTGTCTTCTAATCTCTGCTTATTTCTTTTACTTCTATGAGCGCCATGTGTCTTCTAATCTCTGCTTATTTCTTTTACTTCTATGAGCGCCATGTGTCTTCTAATCTCTGCTTATTTCTTTTACTTCTATGAGCGCCATGTGTCTTCTAATCTTGGCTTATGTCTTCTACTTCTATGAGCGCCATGTGTCTTCTAACCTCTGCTTATGTCTTCTACTTCTATGAGCGCCATGTGTCTTCTAATCTCTGCTTATTTCTTCTACTGCTATGAGCGCCATGTGTCTTCTAATCTCTACTTATGTCTTCTACTTCTATGAGCGCCATGTGTCTTCTAATCTCTGCTTATTTCTTCTACTTCTATGAGCACCATGTGCCTTCTAATCTCTGCTTATTTCTTCTACTTCTATGAGAGCCATGTGTCTTCTAATCTCGGCTTATTTCTTTTACTTCTATGAGAGCCATGTGCCTTCTAATCTCTGCTTATTTCTTCTACTTCTATGAGCGCCATGTGTCTTCTAATCTCTGCTTATTTCTTCTTCTTCCCTGAGCGCCATGTGCCTTCTAATCTAGGCTTATGTCTTCTACTTCTATGAGCGCCATGTGTCTTCTAATCTCGGCTTATTTCTTTTACTTCTATGAGCGCCATGTGTCTTCTAATCTCTGCTTCTTTCTTTTACTTCTATGAGCGCCATGTGTCTTCTAATCTCGGCTTATTTCTTTTACTTCTATGAGCGCCATGTGTCTTCTAATCTCGGCTTCTTCTTTTACTTCTATGAGCGCCATGTGTCTTCTAATCTCGGCTTATGTCTTTTACTTCTATGAGCGCCATGTGTCTTCTAATCTCGGCTTATTTCTTTTACTTCTATGAGCGCCATGTGCCTTCTAATCTCTGCTTCTTTCTGTTACTTCTATGAGCGCCATGTTTCTTCTAATCTCTGCTTCTTTCTTTTACTTCTACGTGAGCCATGTGTCTTCTAATCTCTGCTTCTTTCTTTTACTTCTATGAGACCCATGTGTCTTCTAATCTCTGCTTCTTTCTTTTACTTCTATGAGCGCCATGTGTCTTCTAATCTCTGCTTCTTTCTTTTACTTCTATGAGCGCCATGTGTCTTCTAATCTCGGCTTATTTCTTTTACTTCTATGAGCGCCATGTGTCTTCTAATCTCGGCTTATTTCTTTTACTTCTATGAGCGCCATGTGTCTTCTAATCTCGGCTTCTTTCTTTTACTTCTATGAGCGCCATGTGTCTTCTAATCTCGGCTTATGTCTTTTACTTCTATGAGCGCCATGTGTCTTCTAATCTCGGCTTATGTCTTCTACTTCTATGAGCGCCATGTGTCTTCTAATGTCGGCTTATGTCTTCTACTTCTATGAGCGCCATGTGTCTTCTAATCTCGGCTTATGTCTTCTACTTCTATGAGCGCCATGTGTCTTCTAATCTCTGCTTATTTCTTTTACTTCTATGAGCGCCATGTGTCTTCTAATCTCTGCTTCTTTCTTCTACTTCTTTGAGCGCCATGTGTCTTCTAATCTCTGCTTATTTCTTTTACTTCTATGAGCGCCATGTGTCTTCTAATCTCTGCTTATTTCTTTTACTTCATAAGCGCCATGTGTCTTCTAATCTCTGAGTATTTCTTTTACTTCTATGAGCGCCATGTGTCTTCTATTCTCTGCTTATTTCTTTTACTTCTATGAGAGCCATGCGTCTTCTAATCTCGGCTTATGTCTTTTACTTCTATGAGAGCCATGTGTCTTCTAATCTCGGCTTATGTCTTTTACTTCTATGAGCGCCATGTGTCTTCTAATCTCGGCTTATTTCTTCTACTTCTATGAGCGCCATGTGTCTTCTAACCTCGGCTTATTTCTTCTACTTCTATGAGCGCCTTGTGTCTTCTAAACTCGGCTTATGTCTTCTACTTCTATGAGCGCCATGTGTCTTCTAATATCGGCTTATGTCTTCTAGTTCTATGAGCGCCATGTGTCTTCTAATCTCGGCTTATATCTTCTACTTCTAAGAGCACCATGTGTCTTCTAATCTCGGCTTATGTCTTCTACTTCTATGAGCGCCATGTGTCTTCTAATCTCTGCTTATTTCTTCTACTTCTATGAGCGCCATGTGTCTTCTAATCTCTGCTTATTTTTTTACTTCTATGAGCGCCATGTGTCTTCTAATCTCTGCTTATTTCTTTTACTTCTATGAGCGCCATGTGTCTTCTAATCTCTGCTTATGTCTTCTACTTCTATGAGCGCCATGTGTCTTCTAATCTCTGCTTATTTCTTTTACTTCTATGAGCGCCATGTGTCTTCTAATCTCTGTTTATTTCTTCTACTTCTATGAGCGCCATGTGTCTTCTAATCTCTGCTTATTTCTTTTACTTCTATGAGCGCCATGTGTCTTCTAATCTCTGCTTATTTCTTTTACTTCTATGAGCGCCGTGTGTCTTCTAATCTCTGCTTATTTCTTTTACTTCTATGAGCGCCATGTGTCTTCTAATCTTGGCTTATGTCTTCTACTTCTATGAGCGCCATGTGTCTTCTAACCTCTGCTTATGTCTTCTACTTCTATGAGCGCCATGTGTCTTCTAATCTCTGCTTATTTCTTCTACTGCTATGAGCGCCATGTGTCTTCTAATCTCTACTTATGTCTTCTACTTCTATGAGCGCCATGTGTCTTCTAATCTCTGCTTATTTCTTCTACTTCTATGAGCACCATGTGCCTTCTAATCTCTGCTTATTTCTTCTACTTCTATGAGAGCCATGTGTCTTCTAATCTCGGCTTATTTCTTTTACTTCTATGAGAGCCATGTGCCTTCTAATCTCTGCTTATTTCTTCTACTTCTATGAGCGCCATGTGTCTTCTAATCTCTGCTTATTTCTTCTTCTTCCCTGAGCGCCATGTGCCTTCTAATCTAGGCTTATGTCTTCTACTTCTATGAGCGCCATGTGTCTTCTAATCTCGGCTTATGTCTTTTACTTCTATGAGCGCCATGTGTCTTCTAATCTCTGCTTCTTTCTTTTACTTCTATGAGCGCCATGTGTCTTCTAATCTCGGCTTATTTCTTTTACTTCTATGAGCGCCATGTGTCTTCTAATCTCGGCTTCTTCTTTTACTTCTATGAGCGCCATGTGTCTTCTAATCTCGGCTTATGTCTTTTACTTCTATGAGCGCCATGTGTCTTCTAATCTCGGCTTATTTCTTTTACTTCTATGAGCGCCATGTGCCTTCTAATCTCTGCTTCTTTCTGTTACTTCTATGAGCGCCATGTTTCTTCTAATCTCTGCTTCTTTCTTTTACTTCTACGTGAGCCATGTGTCTTCTAATCTCTGCTTCTTTCTTTTACTTCTATGAGACCCATGTGTCTTCTAATCTCTGCTTCTTTCTTTTACTTCTATGAGCGCCATGTGTCTTCTAATCTCTGCTTATTTCTTTTACTTCATAAGCGCCATGTGTCTTCTAATCTCTGAGTATTTCTTTTACTTCTATGAGCGCCATGTGTCTTCTATTCTCTGCTTATTTCTTTTACTTCTATGAGAGCCATGAGTCTCCTAATCTCTGCTTATTTCTTTTACTTCTATGAGAGCCATGTGCCTTCTAATCTCGGCTTATGTCCTCTACTTCTATGAGCGCCATGTTGTCAGAGTCCTAACTATTTTCTCCTTCTAGCTCACTGGACTTGGACAGGCAAATTACAACATCTACGACACATATACTAATAACACATGAATGCAATCGGAAACTCGCAGGAGCTATCTCCTGAACACCCTTTATTACAATATACTACAGGCTGACAACATGGTCGCACTTCACGCTCAAACAATCGTTCAACACAAGCAGCCCAACGCTTGCTCACATGGGCGATATTTACACTGTCGCCCGTATGACCATTCGCAATCACAGCCTCACATCATCCCGCACATATCACAGTTAGTACATTCCTCGAATATCAATACACAACGTTCATCTCCATCTATCCGTCACAAACTATCGTTCTATCGTTCTATCACTCTCTAGATCTCCACACGTCCGTCTCTATTCGCTGTCTCACACACACTGACTCCGTCCTCCTTGACCTTCCCACATCACGTGGGTCTGTTCACGGGCTTCTTGCTTGACCCTCCGTTAGCCAAGCGTGATGTCTCCTACTGCCCTTGACCTCAGCTATGCTTACACTGACTCTCGCTTACACTATTACTTACATCTAAGCCCCTGACACTCTCCCCCCGCACAAACAATGTGGCACTTTCTCTTGGAAATGTGACACATTCTGCTGTTGTTACTCTTGGTACATTTTTTTTTTTAACTTGTCAGGGGATTGTATGATCATCAGTATACGCTTGCGCCCCTTTTTATTCTGATCTTTTCCGAGATTAACTTTAAATATTGTTCTCTCTTTTTTCAGTAGTGAGGTTTCTCTCAAGGTTTTGTCGTGGTCTGGCAACTATTCTGGTTGGGTTTACTTGCCATACCTCGTTATATTCTTCAATCCCCACTCCGTGACATTACATTCTGTTCATGTTTCCCAATCGATTTGCTGTGCATTATCATCTCATAGTTATTGTGGCTATGCTGGTTTAAGGATTCTCCATTGATTCACGCCTCGAATAAGGCTACAACTTCCTCTTAAATTTTCTCTCTATTCAGACGTGGTCCCCCTCGTCTCTATTTAATGCACCCTAATCGATTCTTTATGAGCACGCTATGTCACTGTTGTGGTCATGGTTCGAATATACTTCATGTATATAATAGTCCCCCTTACCTCTTTTTATGTCAGACCTTGACTTGTTTCCCTTTTTGGGTACACCTCGTTTACTGTTCTGGAGAGTTATTATTAATCTCTTTGGTTGGTATAACCCTGTTGGTATGTTACTTCTTGTTACGATATTATGATGTTAATTTTGTACCATTATTGCTAAGCGTCATTCGTCGGGCTATCCACCATACGCGAAGACAAGTTTGGTAACACTCGCGTATTGGGATTACCAGGCGTTGATTCTCAGCATTACAACTTATACCTTTAACAGCTACACTTACGATTATATGTACATATCACATTCTAACAATACAAAGTACTATAATACTAAAATTAGACATTGGATGTCATGCACTTAATAAATTTACAATAAAATGTTCATCGTCGCTGCCTTTATGCACTTATAGGATACTGTTCCTGTCCTGTGAAAGTTATGCACACGTACTTAAATTACCAGTGTTCACTGTTCATTGCGGTGCTGGAACATTTGGCATTTCTTCTTTCTGAACCGATTATTGACGTATTCTGTATATCATGATATTGTCTTTGATTCTGTATAGTATTTAAGACTTTGCACCACCTTTGGACAATTTATACGTCCGTTCTGTAAAATTACTGGAGCTCGCACATGTAAAATATGAATTAATGTTTTAAGTTAGGTGGCCTTACTTAGGAGTGTGGCTATGGTGCGTCTGTCTGTGACTGTCTTTGCCATAGTTTGTAGGTTGGCATCTGGTTTCTTAAACTGACCACTGGAAATGAATGTCTGTACTTGTGAAGTTCTTGTCGTTGTTGGTCGATTTCAAAATGTGGATTCTGTAGATACTCGTTTGCAACAAAGTCAATATGGGTATAGCTTACTGTTAGATACTTGAAATCACATGTTGAGTCTTACTGTTCTGCCGATGAACTTTTCACGTTGAAGGAACTTTTATGTTGGTCTATACAATGAAGTGTGCTAGTATCATAGCGCTGGAGTCGTACAGCAGACAAGGCAACTCTGGAGTTACTCGATCTAAGGATATAAAGTGGGTTACGGTTAAAATTAATTTTCCGACGGGTGGGGATTTTCAAATTTCATATTGAGATCATTTTGAGTGCTATCTCCAAACCTGCACTCGTACATGTGTGTATACATCCAATAGTTCAAATAATAATAATACACCATGTATAGTTTTGAACTGTAATCGTGCATGTTTGTACACTTTTCTGCAATTTGTATATATTTTCCAAAATATGTAGGGTACTTTATTTCTAATTTTTGTCAGTAATTCCACTGACTGATGATTTACCTTGTTCAGCCTAAGTATGTGTTTGAGTTGATTTGACATAGTGTTTATCAGTGGTAACAACAAACTTTGGTTCACCAGTACTGATGTAAGTATCAGGGTTAGCTGGTTTGTCATGAGTAATATCATCTGTGTTGCGTCATAATGATGTGTGAATAAAACTGTTAGTGAAGTCATTTGTTTTGTATTTACAATGAGTAGTGCGAGTAGAACCATTCACTGTGTGCACTTGGGCATGTGTGTAGTTAACAGAAGGTATAGCATGTAACCTGATGTTTTGTGATCTTTTCTCGCTCTTGTGAAATGCTTGTTATCTGTACTTTCTTTTCTTTGTTGATACACACCAGTTTCTGTTTTTTTCTTGTTGTGAGATGGTAATCATGTTGGTATGGTGTGGTACTTTGGTCTGTTCATCATGTTGTTGTACGATGAGTGGTGTAGTTAATGCAGTGTTTGTTGTGGTGTTAACTTTCTGCCATGTCTGGGTTTTGGACTCTGTGTAGTCTATCACATTTAATACATTTCCAATTAATAAATCACAGCATGGATTGTCTAATAATGCGCAAGTTACTCTGCCTGATAGGAAAGGTGATTTTATATTGGCCCATGCCATAGGATATTTCTCTATTGTCCCTGAAACAGTTCTGCAATAGATGTACTCATCTAGGTAGTCTTTAGGATCAGCTAGGGCCTTCCGAAGACCGATAAGACAGGACCCTGTGTCGCGTACACATGTGCATACTGTGTCATTAATGTATCCCTCATGGACTGTTAGTTTTCCTAACGACAATCTTGAGGTTTTGTTCATTTCCTCACTTTCTTGTTGAGTATTGCCCTCTTTAAATAAGGACTGAGGCTGAGTGATATTAACAACATTATTGAAATATGGTACGAGGTCTGTTGGGTAAAACTCAGTCTGTTCTGAATTTGCAGTGTTTGGTCTTGTTTTCGTCTCTACGATGTTTACTTTTTCTAAGTTCATTGCTGAACTGTCTGTTGTAATGTTTATGGCTGCATTTGCTTTTGCTTTCTGTATTCTTTTTACTCCTTCACATTCGAAACGCCTGTGGCCATAAGCCAGGCAAAAATGACATTTTGTCCTATATTTCCTTTGATTTACCTTCCCCAGTTTTTGTGCTATAATAGTATTTAGGTATTCTTGATAAGTGGGATTTTTATCGCATATTCCATTTTCTGTATGTGGGGTGCTACAATATTTGCATAGTACTGGTTTTGTTTTCTGTGATTTGTTTTGACAATCTGTGGCTGCAGATGCCGTTGCTTTCACAGTACTCTTCTGTTGAGTGTTCTTAACCAGGTTCATACTTTGGTTGTAATATTCGCGGCATTTTTCTAGTAAGTTTTTGATAGATTCTGTGTTGTGTTCTTCTAAATATTTTCCGCATTCGGCTGGGAGTGTTGTTTTTAGTTTTTCCATTAATAAGAAATTTATTGCTTCTTGATTGTTGTCTGTATGTTTAATTTCAAATGTTAGCTTTCTGAAAAAAATCTTCTATTTCCCTTATATACTGGGTGAATGACTTGTCTGCGGCTGGTTTCAAATTTTGTACCTCTAATTTTAGAGTATCGAACTTGTTTACATACTGTTTTAATATTTTTGTTTTATAATATTCATAGTCTGTACTTGACAAATCTGGTATGATCTCCGATAGTTTTTTACCTTTTATTGGTACGTGCGCTGTGTACCATACACTCCAATAATCTTTTGGGATTTTGTAGTCTTGCATTTTCTTTTCAAATTTCTGTGTCCAATCACGTATTAGGTCATGATTTATATTACACTTTGCTTTGTCTTGTGCCCGTGTACCCTCGAAAAAGTCTTGCAACTTTCTGTAATGTTTTGTGCCCCAGAAGTGTGATTGATCTGGGCTGTGTTCATCATCTGACATCATTTTCTGTTAATTACTATTTACCTCCACCAATGATGATATTTACACAAGAAAATCAAAGAATGCAGATTTGGGTAATTAGCAATCAAAATTAATCAACTTATCTTTATCTGCTGTTTACTCGAACGCTTGATGTACAGGAACATGATTCTCGTGCTGGTTACCGTTGACCTGTTCTGGTTACGTCGGTCGCTTTGTAGAATTGAAACCTGCTGTGGAAAGAAATGATGTTATTTTCGTTCTGATTTTATTAACAAATCTCTGATTTACAATTTCTTATAAATATTATGCAATAGATCTTCTTCTTTACATAAGTAGCGTTCTTTTATGCATTTTAATTGGGAATGTGGTTCGTGTGTACTTCTGACACCATTATACCTGTCAGAGTCCTAACAATTTTCTCCTTCTAGCTCACTGGACTTGGACAGGCAAATTACAACATCTACGACACATATACTAATAACACATGAATGCAATCGGAAACTCGCAGGAGCTATCTCCTGAACACCCTTTATTACAATATACTACAGGCTGACAACATGGTCGCACTTCACGCTCAAACAATCGTTCAACACAAGCAGCCCAACGCTTGCTCACATGGGCGATATTTACACTGTCGCCCGTATGACCATTCGCAATCACAGCTTCACATCATCCCGCACATATCACAGTTAGTACATTCCTCGAATATCAATACACAACGTTCATCTCCATCTATCCGTCACAAACACTATCGTTCTATCGTTCTATCACTCTCTAGATCTCCACACGTCCGTCTCTATTCGCTGTCTCACACACACTGACTCCGTCCTCCTTGACCTTCCCACATCACGTGGGTCTGTTCACGGGCTTCTTGCTTGACCCTCCGTTAGCCAAGCCGTGATGTCTCCTACTGCCCTTGACCTCAGCTATGGGTTACACTGACTCTCGCTTACATACCGGCACTTACACTATTACTTACATCTAAGCCCCTGACACATGTGTCTTCTAATCTCTGCTTATTTCTTCTACTTCTGTGAGCGCCATGTGTCTTCTAATCTCGGCTTATGTCTTCTACTTCTATGAGCGCCATGTGTCTTCTAATCTCGGCTTATGTCTTTTACTTCTATGAGCGCCATGTGCCTTCTAATCTCGGCTTATTTCTTCTACTTCTATGAGCGCCATGTGTCTTCTAATCTCGGCTTATGTCTTCTACTTCTATGAGCGCCATGTGTCTTCTAATCTCGGCTTATTTCTTCTACTTCTATGAGCGCCATGTGTCTTCTAATCTCGGCTTATTTCTTCTACTTCTATGAGCGCCATGTGTCTTCTAATCTCGGCTTATGTCTTTTACTTCTATGAGCGCCATGTGCCTTCTAATCTCGGCTTATTTCTTCTACTTCTGTGAGCGCCATGTGTCTTCTAATCTCGGCTTATGTCTTCAACTTCTATGAACGCCATGTGTCTTCTAATCTCGGCTTATGTCTTCTACTTCTATGAGCGCCATGTGCTTTCTAATCTCGGCTTATTTCTTCTACTTCTATAAGCGTCATGTGTCTTCTAATCTCGGCTTATGTCTTCTACTTCTATGAGCGCCATGTGTCTTCTAATCTCGGCTTATTTCTTCTACTTCTATGAGCGCCATGTGTCTTCTAATCTCGGCTTATGTCTTTTACTTCTGTGAGCGTCATGTACCTTCTAATCTCGGCTTATTTCTTCTACTTATATGAGCGCCATGTGTCTTCTAATCTCGGCTTATTTCTTCTACTTCTATGAGCGCCATGTGTCTTCTAATCTCGGCTTATTTCTTCTACTTCTATGATCGCCATGTGTCTTCTAATCTCGGCTTATGTCTTTTACTTCTGTGAGCGTCATGTACCTTCTAATCTCGGCTTATTTCTTTTACTTCTATGAGTGCAATGTGTCTTCTAATCTCGGCTTATTTCTTCTACTTCTATGAGCGCCATGTGTCTTCTAATCTCGGCTTATTTCTTCTACTTCTATGAGCGCCATGTGTCTTCTAATCTCGGCTTATTTCTTCTACTTCTATGAGCGCCATGTGTCTTCTAATCTCGGCTTATGTCTTTTACTTCTATGAGCGCCATGTGCCTTCTAATCTCGGCTTATTTCTTCTACTTCTATGAGCGCCATGTGTCTTCTAATCTCGGCTTATTTCTTCTACTTCTATGAGCGCCATGTGTCTTCTAATCTCGGCTTATTTCGTCTAATTCTATGAGCGCCATGTGTCTTCTAATCTCGGCTTATTTCTTCTACTTCTATGAGCGCCATGTGCCTTCTAATCTCGGCTCATTTCTTCTACTTCTATGAGCGCCATGTGCCTTCTAATCTCGGCTTATGTCCTCTACTTCTATGAGCGCCATGTGTCTTCTAATCTCTGCTTATTTCTTCTACTTCTGTGAGCGCCATGTGTCTTCTAATCTCGGCTTATGTCTTCAACTTCTATGAACGCCATGTGTCTTCTAATCTCGGCTTATGTCTTCTACTTCTATGAGCGCCATGTGTCTTCTAATCTCGGCTTATTTCTTCTACTTCTATGAGCGCCATGTGTCTTCTAATCTCGGCTTATTTCTTCTACTTCTATGAGCGCCATGTGTCTTCTAATCTCGGCTTATGTCTTTTACTTCTATGAGCGCCATGTGCCTTCTAATCTCGGCTTATTTCTTCTACTTCTATGAGCGCCATGTGTCTTCTAATCTCGGCTTATGTCTTCTACTTCTATGAGCGCCATGTGTCTTCTAATCTCGGATTATTTCTTCTACTTCTATGAGCGCCATGTGTCTTCTAATCTCGGCTTATTTCTTCTACTTCTATGAGCGCCATGTGTCTTCTAATCTCGGCTTATTTCTTCTACTTCTATGAGCGCCATGTGTCTTCTAATCTCGGCTTATGTCTTTTACTTCTATGAGCGCCATGTGCCTTCTAATCTCGGCTTATTTCTTCTACTTCTATGAGCGCCATGTGTCTTCTAATCTCGGCTTATTTCTTCTACTTCTATGAGAGCCATGTGTCTTCTAATCTCGGCTTATTTCGTCTAATTCTATGAGCGCCATGTGTCTTCTAATCTCGGCTTATTTCTTCTACTTCTATGAGCGCCATGTGTCTTCTAATCTCGGCTTATTTCGTCTAATTCTATGAGCGCCATGTGTCTTCTAATCTCGGCTTATGTTTTCTACTTCTATGAGCGCCATGTGCCTTCTAATCTCGGCTTATTTCTTCTACTTCTATGAGCGCCATGTGCCTTCTAATCTCTGCTTATTTCTTCTACTTCTATGAGCGCCATGTGTCTTCTAATCTCTGCTTCTTTCTTTTACTTCTATGAGCGCCATGTGTCTTCTAATCTCGGCTTATGTCTTCTACTTCTATGAGCGCCATGTGTCTTCTAATCTCGGCTTATTTCTTCTACTTCTATGAGCGCCAATATTCTTCTTTCTTCTTTGTTCACCTTCAATCCTCAACATGAACGAATGCAACGAAAGGAGCAGTCAACTTCAGCTTGTTGACACCTCCATAGAGATTGAGTTGGTGTAGGCAGAAATACTTTTCTCTGGTCTGCATATGTTGGGCACTCCTGTAGCATATATGTGGCTGTCATTTTACCAAGTCCACAGTTATATTCATAATTATTTCATCTTTAGTTTATTATATGGAGAAGTAGATTGAAATATCGTTAAATATGTCGTATTTTGTTGTGGCAAAATGGAAAATATACTGACTAATAAAACGTTGTCAATTGCAACTAGAAAAAGATTGTTGAAGTGCTACATAGAACCTGTACCTTCGTATTGATGTGAAGCGTGGACAAGCTGAAAAACATCTAATGGCAGTGGAAATGTGGTTTCTGAGGAAAATGCAAAGAATACTATGGATATACAGAAAAACCAATGAGAAAATCCCACAAGAGGCAAATAACGGCAAGCTGATTAGAGAAATTAGATGTATACAGTTAAATGTTTGGGCATGTTATGAGAAAAAATAAACTAAATAACTTGGTGACAATTGGCAAGATTGGGGGGAAAAGAACAAAGGGAAGGCATATAAGTAAATATATGTAAGGCATGGCCACGTGACATGGTCGGGGCTATAACAGAGCTGATCCACGACTCTGGTGATCATGCAAGATGGCGAAACATGACTGCCCACGCTTACCGGCATGGCACATGACAATGATGATTTTGTTGTGCTGAGTTTGAAGATTGTTACTTGTTCTTTTCGGCTGCCTTTATAATATGCATCATTTTATCTGGTGACCTGTATACTCTTATTTCATTTGGTTCTCTAAATGCTTCTTATAATTTGGAATCTCTGTGGCGAAGTGGTCAAGCCGTTTGACTCGTGCTCCGAAGGTTGTGGGTTCGATTCCGGGCCGCATCCTTCGGTTTACGAGTTAAATGTTTCGGAGGCTCCTGTGGGTCGTCGCTAAAAGCTACGGAGTTCGTGCTTTGTGCGACGCTTTCCGTGCTGCAGAAAGAGACCGAGCCAAATGGGATAAAACCCGGCGCAATGAAGTCGACCATGTCGACTTTTAAGCGACTTTTTTAAAATGCTTCTTATAAATCTCTGGACCTCATCATAAGTTATGTCTACAGCAGGCCGAGGCAAACTTCCACCTTCATGTGCCAGTCTGCCGGCTCTTTCATGTCCAGGTCAGTTACAATGTGACGGAATCCATTGCCTGACAACCCTTTTGTATTTCTGGCATAGCTCACGTGGTGGTGCCCTTATGTCAGCTAGTTCTGTGCTGTTTCTGCTGTTCACTATAGAAACAACTGACTTCGCATCTGTACAAGAGCTTTTTGTTTCTCTGGATTTCTCCCTGTCAACATTTCTACAGTCGACTCTGTGGCGAAGGTGTTACGGACACAATACGTAACCCCACATACCGCGTACTAAACATAGCCGTGGGCGATTTGGAAGCAGACCTCCTTGCGTTGGTTTTCATGCAATGGTATGCGTGTCGGTCGTTCAGAAAGCAATGGCAAACTTCTGAACGCCAACTACTTGCTAAGAAATCACAAAGAGACAAAAATGATGGGGTTGACATGGACGTTCTGTATAGGATATGCAACTAAATCAAACATAACGAAAAAAAAAAAAGAATTCTGCTGCAGTTTTCAAGGCCTCTCTCTAGATTTCCAAGTCAAAGAATACTGGTGAAGGTGTTTATGTGGTGTTTTAATGAATGTCTACACGGGATCCCAACAACCGATGTCCCTAATTAGTGGAGTGTGGTCCACCAACAATTCCTAGTGGGCTACCAGATTTATACGTTTGTGAGTGAGATTACATTTGGTCTGTTCCGTAAGTGTCGTGGTTATACCGCGCTGAAACATCGCTATTTGGTTAAAAATATCGTCTCGTCGTTTATACCGTCGGTTTGTGTGCTGAAGCAACAGTGTGTGGTTACAAATGTCGCCGTTATAACCGTCTGTTTGTACGCTGAAGCAACAGTGTATGGTTACAAATGTCGCCGTTATACCCGTCTGTTCGTGTGCTGAAACAACAGTGTATGGTTACAAATGTCGCCGTTATACCGTCTGTTTGTACGCTGAAACAACAGTGTATGGTTACAAATGTCGCCGTTATACCGTCTGTTTGTACACTGAAACAACAGTGTATGGTTAAAACGTCGCCGTTATACCGTCTGTTTGTACACTGAAACAACAGTGTATGGTTAAAACGTCGCCGTTATAACCGTCTGTTTGTACGCTGAAACAACAGTGTTTGGTTGCAAATGTCGCCGTTATAACCGTCTGTTTGTACGCTGAAACAACAGTGTATGGTTACAAATGTCGCCGTTATAACCGTCTGTTTGTACGCTGAAACAACAGTGTATGGTTACAAATGTCGCCGTTATACCGTCTGTTTGTACGCTGAAACAACAGTGTATGGTTAAAACGTCGCCGTTATAACCGTCTGTTTGTACGCTGAAACAACAGTGTTTGGTTGCAAATGTCGCCGTTATAACCGTCTGTTTGTACGCTGAAACAACAGTGTATGGTTGCAAATGTCGCCGTTATAACCGTCTGTTTGTACGCTGAAACAACAGTGTATGGTTGCAAATGTCGCCGTTATAACCGTCTGTTTGTGTGCTGAAACAACAGTGTATGGTTGCAAATGTCGCCGTTATAACCGTCTGTTTGTACGCTGAAACAACAGTGTATGGTTACAAATGTCGCCGTTATAACCGTCTGTTAGTACGCTGAAACAACAGTGTATGGTTACAAATGTCGCCGTTATACCGTCTGTTTGTACGCTGAAACAACAGTGTATGGTTAAAACGTCGCCGTTATAACCGTCTGTTTGTACGCTGAAACAACAGTGTATGGTTACAAATGTCGCCGTTATACCGTCTGTTTGTACGCTGAAACAACAGTGTATGGTTAAAACGTCGCCGTTATAACCGTCTGTTAGTACGCTGAAACAACAGTGTTTGGTTGCAAATGTCGCCGTTATAACCGTCTGTTTGTGTGCTGAAACAACAGTGTATGGTTGCAAATGTCGCCGTTATAACCGTCTGTTTGTGTGCTGAAACAACAGTGTATGGTTGCAAATGTCGCCGTTATAACCGTCTGTTTGTACGCTGAAACAACAGTGTATGGTTACAAATGTCGCCGTTATAACCGTCTGTTAGTACGCTGAAACAACAGTGTATGGTTACAAATGTCGCCGTTATACCGTCTGTTTGTACGCTGAAACAACAGTGTATGGTTAAAACGTCGCCGTTATAACCGTCTGTTAGTACGCTGAAACAACAGTGTTTGGTTGCAAATGTCGCCGTTATAACCGTCTGTTTGTACGCTGAAACAACAGTGTATGGTTGCAAATGTCGCCGTTATAACCGTCTGTTTGTACGCTGAAACAACAGTGTATGGTTGCAAATGTCGCCGTTATAACCGTCTGTTTGTGTGCTGAAACAACAGTGTATGGTTGCAAATGTCGCCGTTATAACCGTCTGTTTGTACGCTGAAACAACAGTGTATGGTTACAAATGTCGCCGTTATAACCGTCTGTTAGTACGCTGAAACAACAGTGTATGGTTACAAATGTCGCCGTTATACCGTCTGTTTGTACGCTGAAACAACAGTGTATGGTTAAAACGTCGCCGTTATAACCGTCTGTTTGTACGCTGAAACAACAGTGTATGGTTACAAATGTCGCCGTTATACCGTCTGTTTGTACGCTGAAACAACAGTGTATGGTTAAAACGTCGCCGTTATAACCGTCTGTTAGTACGCTGAAACAACAGTGTTTGGTTGCAAATGTCGCCGTTATAACCGTCTGTTTGTGTGCTGAAACAACAGTGTATGGTTGCAAATGTCGCCGTTATAACCGTCTGTTTGTGTGCTGAAACAACAGTGTATGGTTGCAAATGTCGCCGTTATAACCGTCTGTTTGTACGCTGAAACAACAGTGTATGGTTACAAATGTCGCCGTTATACCGTCTGTTTGTACGCTGAAACAACAGTGTATGGTTAAAACGTCGCCGTTATAACCGTTTGTTAGTACGCTGAAACAACAGTGTATGGTTACAAATGTCGCCGTTATAACCGTCTGTTTGTGTGCCGAAACTTCTTCGTTCATCCAGAGTTTTTTTTCGGATGTGATTGCGTTTGCCTGTTTACAGCAAAGCTGCGTTCTTGCGCCGTTAGGCCGACACATCCGACTTCTGCGGGCATTTGTTTACCGGGTTAACCATCCCGGGTGTGCCGAAACAACAGTTTATGGTTACAAATGTCGCCGTTATAACCGTCTGTTCGGGTGCTGCAACAACAGTGTGTTGTTGCAAATGTGCACACCAGCGCGTGTTGACGTAGTTGTGCGGGTATTTTGATCTGGCGTCCTAGCCGAGCCTCGAACTGTTTTCTGAGGCTGATTGGGTGGGGGGGGGGGGGGGGCGTTAGGGATTACTGTAGTAATAGTAATAGGACATGCCAGCAGGAACTTTTCCAATTTATGCCTGTCTGTCTGTCTGTCTGTCTGTCTGTGTACCCACATACCTACCTACTCATCTGTAGGTCTGTCTATCAGCATACCTAGTCAGCTATTTGTCAGACTGTCTGATACCCACCTACCTATCTATTCGTCCTTTCACCCGGGCCCATGTACCCTCATACCCTCTCACCCATCCATTTATCTACCCGTTTTCTCTCTATCTGTCTGTCACTCCCTCTATTTTTTTTTCTCTTCCTTTTTGTAAAGAACTAATTCCCTGGCCCATTCCAAACACATAGATTCCTTATTAACACGTTTTTAAAACAAACAGATTCCTTATTAACACATCTTTAAAACGTGTCTTTGTTTTCGCAACCTACCCCAGCCACGCAAAAACACCCAACACACTACGCCTCAAATAAAATGGGCACATTAGCATTAATATCTGTCTGGTGTTGTCTGACTTGCAAGTCGTGTTCCAATTGTCAACAAACTGGTATTGCAAAAATGTTGGATAAAAAGCTGTCTCACTTCGTTTCATTTCAAGGTTCGCCTTTCATGGCTGTGTCGAGCAGCCACACTGTTTAGACAGAGATTTTAGACGAAATTTAGATTTCCATATCTAGACACGATGTTTAGATAGATATTAGATGAAGTTTAGTTACAATATTTAGACATGATGTTTAGACACTAATCTCACCTTGTTCCTCTTGTAAAATGCGGTGCTGAGGTGAAGTATAAACAGCAGGAGAGTACCCGTTTATAGTCTTCATGTATCGAGATTACAATGGACTCTGTTATCCTCTCTGCCCATCTTTTCTTGCCTTCGTTTGGATTGTACATCATTGATTGTTGTGATATACAGTTAGTTGGTCATCTAGCATTCAAGCTATACGGCCTTTAACTTGCTGTTTTTTTGATGAAATATAGCGCTGCAATAACCCCCCCCCCCCCCCCCCCACTTTAGGTCCTGATTTCTCCAATTCTGATTTTCTCTCTCTTCGTATCGAGTTGAGTATTCTTCTCAGGAATTTCATTTTCGTTGCTGTAATTTGTCTTTTCTTGTTTTTGGGGAAGATTGTGTTGTAGAATGTTCTTTTTTATTTTAACAATATCTGTTGATACGTGTATGTTCTTTAGTATTTGTGCCATTTGTCCAATAAGTTGGTTTGGCTTTTGCGTAAGGACTATATTAAGACTTAGAATATAGTTTATTGATTCATTCAGAAGCATGTCCCTTACAGAACTTCGCTCCGATAACAACATTACGGAAAACTACTCGATCATAAGCAAGATGTCCCGCGTCCAATACACCCATCTGGAGATCATCTGCCACATCCTGCACCCATCGTCTCTTTGGCATTCCTCTTCCTCTCCTCCCGGGCATATAACCCTCCATTATTGTTCTCTCCAAATTTACATGACGTTTAAAGTGACCAAAATATTTCGATTTTCTTTGTTTTATTGTCTTTAGTAGCCAACCTTCTTCAATAGTTAGATCTTGTCGTGTAGCTGCATTTGTTCTTTTCTGTACCGAAGATAACCTTAGAACCTGTCTATAACAATTATATTCAAAGGCATTTATGCGCTGTTCAGTTACAATACAAAATGTAACACGCATAAATATCAATTGGGGAACCCGCTGAGGCCCAACTTCATACAGTTCATAAATAAACACACATAAATAAACACACATGAATAAATACTCAGGAATTAACACACATACATGGCACTCTTACAGGTAGAAGAAGGAAGTAGAGATTAAAAGACATTGAAAGCTGTAGTTACCAAGCGGAATTTCAACCTGTCACCTCCAAATGAGGGCAGTGGAACAAAAGTACTTTGACGCATAACGAACTAGACACACAAGGGTGTCTTCAGTGTTTATGTTGTCTAGTGCGTCCTCTAATCCCTACTTCATTCTTCTACTTCTGTGAACGCCAAACAATACATTGTATTTATTTATTAATACAAAACACAAAATGTCAGCACTGTGTTAAGACTCAGAATGCAGACGTAATGGTTACATCATCATCATGTGCCATGCTGATAAGCGTGGGCGGTCATATTTTGCCATCTCACGCGATCACCAGAGGCGTGGATCAGCTCCGTGTTCTTGTCTCGACCATCCACGTGGTCAAGCCATCCAAGTATTTACTTCTCTGCCTTCCCCTTGATTTCTTCATCTCAATCTTGCCGGTTGTCGAGACATTCTAATGTTTTCTAGCTTATCGCCCTTGGCATATTCTTCTGCTTGTGAAGTGTTTACACCAGATCTGTCTGTCTGTCTGTCTGTCTGTCTGTCTGTCTGTCTGTCTGTCTGTCTGTCTGTCTGCCTGTCTGCCTGCCTGCCTGCCTGCCTGCCTGCCTGCCTGCCTGCCTGCCTGCCTGCCTGCCTATCTAATCTAATCTATCTATCTATCTATCTATCTATCTATCTATCTATCTATCTATCTATCTATCTATGTATCTGTCTGTCTGTCTGTCTGTCTGTCTACCTATCGACCTACCGACCTCTATCTACCTATCTATCTATCTATCTATCTATCTATCTATCTATCTATCTATCTATCTGTCTATCTATCTGTCTGTCTGTCTGTCTACCTATCGACCTACCGACCTATATCTTTCTATCTATCTACCTGTCTGTCTGTCTGTTGTCTGTATGCATGCCTGCCTGTCTGTCAATCCAAACCTACCTAACTACCTACCTGCCTACATACTACCTACCTGCCACATGCCTACCTTCCTACCTACCTACCTACTTACTTATCCACACGTCTTTCTGTCTGTCTTTCTGTTATTTATGTTTGTTCGTTTGTGTTTGTAATCGCATACTACGAACTAAATTATATAATAATTGGTGTCAAACATACGACATACTGGCATTCGTGGATATACACTGTAGCTTCAAAAACCCAATACGTCCCTCTAAAATCACGAAGGTGGTTCGGGGTAGGGAAGTTAGATGCTGTATGACATCTCACCTGCGGGTAACTGAAATAACGACTCTGTCTGTGATGTTTGCAGTTGTCCGGAGTTAACAAGAGATGTGCTCCCTGGAATATTAGCTCTTGTAATATCGACTCTTGGAATATCCACTCTTGGAATATCCACCCTTGGAATGCCTACTCTTGGAATATCACTTCTTGGAATATCTACTCGTGGAATGTATACTCTTTGAATATCAGCTCTTCGAATATCGACTTTTGGCAAGTGAATTCTTTAAAGATGGAATCTTGGAAGATGAAACTTTGGAAGACCTATCTTAGAATATCGAGTCTTGGAAGATGGACCCCTAAAAGATCTTCTTCTTCTTCAGCGTTCCGAGCCATTAAGGTTCTTTGCTGCAGATACAATCCGTCTCCATTCGTCTCTCTGGTGGACCTTCTCTTGCCAGTCGTTGATTCCAAGTGCTTGTAGGTCTGTATATGTATTATCTCTCCACCGCCTTCTTGGTCTACCTCGGGGTCTGCGGTCATTTATTTCCTGGGTGTAAGCGAGTTTTGTTTCCCTATTATCTTCCATTCTTTCTATATGCCCCAGCCATTGTAGTCTATTAGCCTTCATGATACCAGTGATTAGCGGGGACTTAAACAGATCATAAATGTCTTTGTTACTTCTTCTTTTCCACTCTCCACTTTGTGTATCCCTAATGGGTCCAAAGATGCGTCTTAAAATTTTGTTCTCAAAGGTTTGTAACAAGGCTTCGTCTCCTTTCGTTGTCCCTAAAAGATGGTCACTTGAAAAGTGGACTTTTGGAACGTGGACACTAGTAGGGAGACAGTTCATAAATAATCAATCAATCAGGTGCCGTCTCCACAATAAAGGTTGGCTGCAATGGATCTCCAACACTGTCTGTCTCTCGCCTTGACTGTACATTCTGTCAGGCTGATGTTTGTCCATCTCTTGATGTTATCTTCCCACTTGTATCGTTGTCTACCTCTTGCTCGCTTGCCCTCAACCTTGCCCTCCAATATGGTTTTTATAAGAGTATCATGTCTTTTAACATGACCGAAATATTTCACTTGCCTCCTCTTTATTTCTTTCATCAACTCTCTCTTCATTCCCAGTTTTTTCTAGAACCTCTGCATTTGATTGTTTTTGTTTCCATGAAATACGAGATATTCTTCTGTATATCCACATCTCCAGGGCTTCTATGCGACTTTCTAGTTGCTTGTTCAGTGTCCAGGCTTCCGCGCCATACAGTTGCGTTGAATATACGTAGCATTTGACAATTCTCATTTTTAATGCGTTATTAATCTCTCTAGATGTTAATACTGATTTCATGCCGTTGAAAGCATTTTTAGCCATTCCTATTCTCTTTCTGATTTCTATTTCACTTCTGCCATCATCTGTTATTAAATGTCCAAGATAAGAGAAACTTGTCACTTGTTCTAGTATCTGCCCGTTTACTGTGATGTTCATTGATGACCTTTCCTTTTCACTGCTAATTATCATAGTTTTTGTTGTTTGGATGTTAATATCTAAGCCACATTCTACACTGTCCCTGTTTACTTATTCTACTAGGTCTTGTAACTCTTGCTCACTTCCTGCTAGTAACACGTCATCGTCAGCATACCTAAGATTGTTTATGACTCTTCCATTGATGTTAAGTCCAGGCATTTCAACGTGTATAAAAATTCTGTCTATGTATAGGTTGAAGAGGCTTGGGGACAGTACACATCCGTGCCGTACTGCTGTGTTTATCTCTATAGGCGACCAATAGTTATTTCCGTATCTATGTTCCGTGTCATAAATAAACACACCTGCATTGTTCGACGCTCACAGAAGTAGAAGACACAAGTGGATGTTCGTCCATCAGGAATGATGATGACCATTCATTACATCCAGTTTGTCCATCAGGAATGATGATGACCATTCATTACATCCAGTTTGTCCATCAGGAATGATGATGAACATTCATTACATCCAGTTTGTCCATCAAGAATGATGATGACCATTCATTACATCCAGTTTGTCCATCAGGAATGATGAAGACAATAGGATGAAGAATGACTTGCGCGATGAATTTGTTTATAGTGAGGAAGAGCTGCGCAACTTCATCGGCCTCACTCTCTCGCCTGCATCCATCTGATTCCAGTGGCAAGAAATGTCAGAACGACTGGAGACGAACACAGCACAGGCCGTAGTGGTTAGAGGACGCATCAGACATCATAACAATTGAATGTTATAGTTACCGACCGGGATTCGAACCTGTCGTCTCCAAATGACGACGGCTCCTCGCTACAGAAACAATTGTACCTCGACGCATGACCAGCTACACACCCCTTAATCCTAGGGCTCAGGTCAATTTTACAAATTCGCCTCGATACGAATTCGAACCCGTGACATCCGGGCTTGCTGACGAGCGTATGGATAACATCAAGAGATGGATATTTATGTCATTTAGTAGCATGTAGCATGTCTCTCAGGTCTAGGGGTTACACGACTTTCTCCGTAATCCCCTATACTCTCGTAACGTGACGTGACGTGAGCGAGAATTGGTAGCATTCCCTCCGCGTCGGTAACTTACAGGGTATGTGAGCCGGTCGCTCAGAAAGAAATGGAAAACTACTGAGCGTAATCTTGCCAAGAAATCAACAATCAGCTGAAAGATGCTGATGTTGACAGCGATGTCCTGTAAAGGATATGCGAAAAAAAGTAGCATATAGGTCAGCATGGCCGAATGGATAAGAGCGCGTGTTCTTAAACATCCGGTGTGCTGATGCCGAGGTCAGGGTTTCAACCCCTGCACCGGACAGTTGGACTAAAATGTTGACCTATCGTCCTTGACTTGGGGACGTAAATCACAAGTATCTCTGAAGTCGGAGTGGGTTCGCCTGATTGCGAGGAACACTTAATAGGGAAAACTAATCGTCACGCAATATTTAGTCCAGAACTGTTAAAAGTAGTGTGTATGGACTACGCGTGGGTTTAAAGCGAGCGAGCTAAAAATAAAAAAAATATAAAAAAAATTCAGTAACATATCTCTTGTAAAACTCCGCTCCCATAAAAACCTTCCGCAACAATTTTCGGTTATTAGCCAGATGTCCCGCGTTCGATACACCCAGCTAAAGGGTATACGTACGGGAAAAGTAGAGCGGGCGAGTGCCAGGAGTCATGGGGGTATAGACAAGAGATGGGCGGGAACAAGTCTAGTGTGGATCGGCGGTGAACACGCCCGTCAGAGGGTGTTGGTGACTTATGACCGCCGACATTCAATGCGGAGATGGCACTTGCTGATAATCCTTGTTGATATTTTATTGTTGGAAATATTCTTGTTGTTGTTTCCGGTTAGCTCCCCTTTCCCATGTTTCCATTGCTCTAATTGCCTTGTTCCTGCCGACAGGCTTTCTACCAAGCGGATTGTTTTGTTGGTCAATTTAAAATGCCCTTTTGTGACTGTTGCGTGTGGTGTTGTCAGCATGAGGAGCGCCGACTCACGTCGTGAAAGCTGCTTGATTGTCCCAGCTGCAGGACCTGTCTTCCAGACATCAACTACGACACCTGTCTTCCGGACATCATCTGCGAGACCTGTCTTCCAGACATCAACTGCGAGACCTGTCTTCCAGACATCATCTGTGAGTCCTGTCTTCCAGACATCAACTGTGAGACCTGTCTTCCAGACATCAACTGTGAGTCCTGTCTTCCAGACATCATCTGCGAGACCTGTTTTCCAGACATCAACTGTGAGTCCTGTCTTCCAGACATTACCTGTGACACCTTGTTAAAACCTGAAATTGTGGCAGGCTGCAGTGGTGCGGAAGAAAAGGATTAAACCTAATTCACAAGTTAGGACTTGGTATATGTGAATTATTTATGAAAGTCATATTTCTGCTTCTTCATCTTCTTCTGCTTCCTCTACTGCCTCTTACTCTACTTCGTCTTCGTTGTCTCCTTCTCCTCCCCTCCTTCTTCGATAGACGATTAAAACCGAGATGAACACCGAGTTGGTATTCTGACATAAACATTAGCACTGACTTTGAAAGTTCTTCTTCTTCTTCTTTCGTTCGTTTGAAATATGTCTATTACTGCAATATTGCCTCTTGGATGAATTTAACTGTCTTTTTTAGTTCACTCAATGGTCCATAGAATTTATCTTCCACTGTCGTCTCTCTAGGCCAGAAGGTTCGCCTGGATATGTTGTAGTTTGGGCAATCCTGGAGTATGTGCTCTGCTGTCTGCGACGCCAAACTACATGTACACATGGCTGAGTCACCAATCTTGAATTTTGTATACATGTGGTTGCGTAATCTATTGTGTCCTGTCCTTAGGCGTAGAATAATGACCTGTTCTGGTCTGTCCATAACGTGGTAGTCGTCTTGAGTAGGGTTTGGCGGCCTTCTGACTGATTTGATCATTCTTTTCTTTTGGTGGTATGTAATGGGCACATTGACAGTTAACACTGACATTTACGGTTAAC
Source organism: Cepaea hortensis (assembly GCA_963921405.1). NCBI lineage: Eukaryota > Metazoa > Mollusca > Gastropoda > Stylommatophora > Helicidae > Cepaea > Cepaea hortensis. Next base: position 291,613,893 of record OY992876.1, read on the forward strand.
ACTGACAATGACAGTAAATGGGGTCGTGGGCGGTTAGCACTGACATTGATGGCAACTACTGACACAGACAGCTAAAACTGACATGACGGTTACAACTGACTAAACTCTGGGCCCAAATTTTGAAAAGGCCGTACCACTGACACACACACCCGGAGAACACATGCCCCAGTTCTGTGCATGCTTCAGTGTGGTCGATCCAGTTCCTGCAATGTCTGGTTGTGTTGAGGCGTCTATATTTACTTCCTCGCCACACAGGTCCACGCCCAGTCGGTGACGGTATGTGCTGGTCACGTGGTACACCCAGTTTAACCCGAAATTCTACAGGTAATTGTCCGTAGCTTTGAAATTCAGCAGTAGATTTGAATGTTTGGCTTGGATGTCTGTATTTTACAACCTACACATTCCGCGTTTTGCATTTGTATATATGTTCGTTACATTTACGTCACCCGCGTTATAGGCTTTACACTGTCTGTGTGTTCTTTAGCTTTACATGTTGCACACTGCAAATTAACTGTATGTGTTTTTTCCCCTACATATTGAAAGTTCTACATTGTCTATAGTTCGTTATCTGTACATGTTCCTCGCTGCAAATTAACTATATGTGTTTTATTTCCATAAATTCTAAGTTCTACGTTGTCTATAGTTCGTTGTCTTTACATGCTCCTCACTGCAAATTAACTAGATGTGTTTTATCTCCACATATTCCAAGTTCTATGTTGTCTACCTGTTCGTTATCTTTACATGTTCCTCGCTGCAAATTAACTATATGTGGTTTGAATTCTAAGCTCATCAGTGTCTATATGTTCGTTATCTTAAGTCGTTTACCTATTCTGTAATTGTTTTATCAGTACAAATTCCAAGCATTAGATTTGCTGCATATTCCTTATTTTTACATACTCCACACTATAAATTAACTACACGTGTTTTATCTCTACACGTTCTAGTCTCTACATTATCTATATGGTCGTTATCTATACACGTTACACGACATAGATTTTCTATTTCCGTTTTATCTTTACGTATTAAATGTTTTTTCTTGATCTTTATCTTCAGACATTCGTCTACTTAACTGATTAAGTGTAGGATAATATATTGCCACAGTCACCTCCCATGTGTACAGAAGGACGATATATCGCCATACTTGGGTCATCGTGTTGTTTGTTTCGTTTCGTGGTATCTTCCGCAATTTAAATACTCAGTGAATGGACATTTACATGACAATACTTGTTCATCTGTGTACCATGTTTGGTCCAAACTTATTGTTTGTTTGGCACTGAATCAGTTAAGTATCTGTATGTGGTTTCTTTCTACGTTTTGGAAACCTTCCCTTGATTGTACGTTCGTTACGCCGGTCACATGGTATTAAACGTGCAGTTCTCTTTCCGAAAGCAAAGGCAAGGTACTTAAATGTAAAATTGCTAGTAAATCACAAACAGTCAATAGGGGCTGTATGTCATTGTAACGTCATGAAAAGGACACACAATTTATTATTATGTCTTTACAGTCCACTATTTACATTGAGTAACAGTTTAAGGACCCCTTTTCTGGCCATGATGCGTTCTAGCTGCATATTTTTTTTAAAAATTAAAAGCAACCCCTTTATAATTGTCTATCTTACAGTCCACCTAACCACCAACCATCGCATCCAACCACTTGTCAACCTACCCACCTTTCTACCAATTTGTCTATTTGCTTACCTATTAACCCATTCTGTCTGTCTGTGTGTCAGCATGTCTGCCTGTCTTTCTGTCTGTCCACCTATCCATCATCTCTCCCTCTCTCTCTCTCTCTCTCTCTCTCTCTCTCTACCTACCTACCTACCTACCTACCTGTCTATCTGCCTACCTACATACCTACCTAAACGCACCTGCCTGCTTACCCACCTACCTACCAACCAATCTTCCTACATGTCAATTTGTTTCTTTTCTTTTTGTTCTCTATTTAAATATGTGTACGTGAGTAAACAGGGCGCATTTCAAAAGTCTATACCATTAACATTCGTGTTGGTATTTCCACAGGTCCAAGATTCCGGGCAGTAACAGAGGGAACACTCTGCCAACGACAAAACCCCCAGGTGTGCCCATGAAGTCACAGGACATAGACTGTCTTCCCGTGGACTCCCCAGACTCTCTGTTAGGCCACAGACCTCCCACCCTGATCTTCACATCCCGGGGGAGTGGGAAAGGCTACCAGACTAAATCCGACACGTTTCGCGCTAACCGTGCCACGAACGATGCCAGCAAGAGGTCATCATTTGGAAGTGTGGACATACCTTCGAAGATTGGGGCCAGCGGTCACAGGAAACAGTTCACAGTTATGAACGGAAATTCGAACACAGGAGTCACTTCCATAGACAAAGGTATGGATACATTTTCCACTATGCCAAGTAATTCTGAAGTTGACTTTTCATTAGAGAACCGCGTTCTTCCATTGCCAACTCAATCTGATGCAAATACAACTGCAGATAAAAGAAAATCATGGACTGTTTCCAAAACATCATCTTCTCTAACTAGGAGGTATTCATACGATGTGAATCCAGCAGTGCAGACCAAACCGCCACCATTGATCCCGGCCCCAAAGTCCTTTCTTTACCGGCAGTCATCGTTGTCGTCTTTCAAACGCAATGATGAGTTTCAATTTCCTCCATCACACCATGACCCGACCATCTCACCACCTACAAACATCAGTCAGGATGTTCTTTTAGGTGCTGTTCAGCCATCTTCACCACCACAGCTTCCCCCAACTCCTCCACTAACAGTGGACTACAACAACACAGAAGTGGATGACGCTCATGTTCATGACTCACAGAAGCAAGAGTCATCTTTCTTAGAGCTAGCCAGCTGCACACACACAAGCCAACATTCACAAACCTCCCCTATCATCACCTCTGGCTCTACACTTCCTTCTCCTTCATTACCTTCATATCCGCCATCTTCGCATACTTCTCCATCTTCTTTTCCTCCCCCACATTTCAGATTTCCATCTCCTCCCCGCTCACCGCCTCCTCCATCTCCTATACTCCTCGAAGAACCTTCAACTTCTAAAACCAGTACACCCATAACTGCATCGACCTCATTATCTCCCCATTCTGACGATGGTAGGCCCAGAAAAGGCTCGTTGTCGCCCAGTGAGGCCATGGGGTATCTTGATGAAGCTATCGCAGACCACAGGTTGTCCTCTAGTTCACAATGTGATGGCCTGGATCACCCCGACTCTTCCCCAGCATTATCTGCTGAACATTTTCCCGAATCTTTTACCTCAAATGCATCTAAAGCAGCAGAACTCGAAGATTCTCCGAAAGAGACAGAAGCTAAAATATGCGTTACACACAGTGCTAATGCCACATCTCTACAACATCCAGAAATGACTCCCACAAATCCTCAAATAGTGACCAGCCATTCACGGAACACTGAGACCTTAGAAAAGGTGAAGAGCTTTGAAGAAACCGTTGGGAACATCTCGCATCACCCCGAACACGACGTCAGAGTCAGCAGTCCTGACCGCAGTGGAACAGATGAACCCCAATTGCCCGATAAACCTCCAGAACAGAAGACCAGGAAGACAAGCATAAGTCCTAAGAAGGTAGTGGAAGTCCTAAAACTACAACCGGACATTAAAACCATCAGACAACAGATTAAGCCGGGAATTGTGGGCGAACTGGCAAGCCTATTCCAGCACATGGGAGACGAGTATGACACCTCATCGCCTAGCGGACTGACCTACCTAACCACAGACCAAACGGTTAGAAACCGTGAAAGCTGTCACGAAAACAAGCAGCAATTGATACAGACAGCAACCAGCGACCGATTCCATTCATTGAATGGAGCAGTATCCAACGGAAAAGAAAATGAAGACATAAATATAGTTATTACCAACTGCTCTCGATCGCAGTCACCATCAGACAATGAGGAACAGATACAGTCAAGGTCAAGTATGGAGATTGTGGAACAGATACAGTCAAAGTCAAGTATGGAGATTGTGGAACAGTCACAACTGAAGTCAATTGTGGACACAGTGGAACAGACACAGACCAAGTCAGTTGTGGACTCTGCTTCTGTTGAAGACGCTAGGATCAAACCTGCTTTGGATTACCTGTCAGCAAGCAAGGAGATATTCAAGCGTGTGACTGAAAGCAGAAGTCAGTGTGAAGCCAACATTGCAAAGACAGAAACAAGCGTTGACAGACACGAAGCACATGACTTCGCCATGGTGGATATTACATTTCCTTCACTACTAGCCTCGTCCACTCCGACTAAAATCGTTAAGAAAAATACGCTTGACATTGAAAACAGTAACAATGACAGCTACACATACAGAATCAGACCAGAACCTCTGGAAACAGACATGAAATTCGGCGAAAACATCGCAGATCTGAATACTGCAAAAGATGAAACTGCTAGCACAGTGACGAAGTCAACCAACAGTGACAACCAGGACTGTTCTAATCTAACAATTGTGAAATCCTTGGAGGGTGCTGTCCAGAAACCGGACCATGCCACGCCTGCAGATGGATTAGTATACGTTTACGGTGATGTTAACGGCTTCAGCGAGGATAATAAGGAAAGGCCTAGCTCGCACGGACTTCACTCAGCAATCATCAATGAACCCTCGTCGACGGTGGTTAAAGAAGTGTCAATAAATCATGATCAGTCGGTGTCTAAATTAGAACTAAGAGCAAACATCAAACAGGACGGTGAGGCGTGCGTCACACACTCCCAATCCCAGGTAGGAGAAGGAGGTACTCATGGCAGCCAGGACGATGAACTTACCCCAAGAATTAATAATTGTCAATGGAATGTAGCAGCCGTCATTAACTCTCCTAGGCCACGCCCTCTGTCACACGTGACCAGCAGCTCGGAACACCTCCTAACTACAGAAAGCACAGAGAGCACAAACAACTTTATGAATAGTAATAATAGCCAACCATTCACGTGTGTCAAAAACTACAACACACTAGACGAAACGCCAGTGGCAAAAACAGGTTCTGAGAACCAAATTCAAACAAATAAGGGCTCGTTGCGTTCCAAGTTTTCTTGCAGTACACAAACAGTCAGTAATTCCCAGTCAAACAGCGACGACAGGGAGTGGGGGAGCGACAACATAACCAGTTTTACCAGTCAACAGAGCCGGATGATTGTGACAACATCATCCAATCATGACGGAGTGATGACTGATGGTGACATGAACTTAGATTTATCACCAGCTTCAAGGCATGATCACAGTTATCGTTCCGAAGTGAATGATGATGTAAAACACATCACAACAAACTCTGACGTTTACAGCACCAGTCGCAAGAATGGTGATAGCGCTGACAATAAGATCAGCTATGGAGATCACGGAATGCAAGTGAAGGCAACAAGAAGTAGCTCATTCACTGTGGATTTAACACCGACGGGAAATCAAGTAGAGGATTATTCACATAAACAAACTGTAGACGCATCGTTCCAGCCTCCTGCCTATTCAGACTACACAATCCTAGCTGGGTCAGTTCAGGACGGATTCAGAAGCACAGACGATGCGGATTTAAATAGCCAGCGAATCGCAGATCAAGTAAGTGACGAAGATCTTTTTGTGAAAGTTCCTGAACCTGTAATTAAATCACAGAAGAACAACTTAACCTTAGATGCTGTAGAGATTAATGGCACAAAACAACTCAACACTGACAGTTCGGTGACACAGCATTCCGACAACTTTCTATCAATTCTTGACGATATTACAATCCAGACAGATATTACATCAGGTTTTCTAGGATCTTCCAGACGCAATGGCAAATATGCCTCTGAGAAATATGAACACAACGATAACGTAAGCCACCTTGTAGACATATACGAGAATCGCTTACAAGAACATTCAAGCCAGAAAGCCATGAAAGCTGATGATAAACACATGTTAAACGAGAGCTCACCAACATACGACAGCTCTGGGCCAACCTTTAATGAACCAGCTACAGAGACGATGGAGAGAGATGTCGTGCAGTTTGACCACAGTCTGCCGGCCTCTACAGAAATTACATCAGTGACATCATTCCTTCCCATGAGAGATCATGCTGATCTGAACGAGGAGATTCAGAAACAGCACGACGTGTTGTCCCCGAGATTAAATGAGCATGCTGAATACGAGAAAGTTCTTCATCGTGACAATGAGAGCATAAGAAGTCACAGCAGCAGCCTGAGCAGCACGTCCGGCTCTCAGACAGGAACTAGGTCTGGCACAAGTAAAGAAACTGTGTTCAATCGGGATTTTTTCAGCAGATCTCAAATTATTCCTGGAAAATCTCACCAGGTCACACTTCAGGAGGATGCTTTGAATGAAGCAACAGTTCATCATCAGTCACATGCTGACATTTTCCAGAACACTCAAAATTTGGGTAAAACTGTTGACAATCTTAATAAACACGAGAACATATCTCATTCGGAATGGATAACCCCAGTCGAAATGCCTAGATTAATCCCTTGGTCAGAATACGAATCCAGAGCTCAAATTCCATTGAATAGCATATCCACGGGCAGCAGGATGGATTCGGTAGACACATCAAGTCACCGCAGTAGTATTAGCAGTACTGGTGTCGAAGACAATGAACAGAACAAAGCTATAGACACGGCCGTAACTAGGGATGTGTTCAGCAAGCAACAAGTTACTAGCAATACAGTCGAACGCCGTCTTACTAGGAAAGAATCATTGATCACAGCATCTAACGTCTTGCGATCGATCCCTTGGGGGGAGTATGAGGAAAAGTTGAATGTTGATGCGGAACCAGTTGAGCCTATAGAGTTGGTGAAGTCTAGCAGCAATCTCCTACTGCAACAAGAGCCGCGGAAAGTAACCGGTTCTCGATTATCATCACAGGGTTCGACTGATTCGGCAGATGGCAGTTTTGCCAAAACTGGGAATGAAATATACGAAGAGAAACGTCAAGAATATGACATTACATACTCAACGGATATGCATGAAACTGGATACATTGTTAGAAGCAATGACTACACGGGTCACGCCAACGACAGCAACAACAACATACTGCCCATATCTGTTACACCAGAATCAAGCAGCGTAACACAATTTGTAGCCGCACTGCCCCGGGTGGTCTCAAACGAAGAAGATGAAACGCCAAAGCAGAAGCAGGACGAAATTCACATGTCTAAGAATAAATTCCAAGCTTTGAAAAATGTTTTCGAGAAGCAAGATTTTGAGAACCATCCGAAGCCTGCAGCCGGTTTTCTTGCCAAACGGGACAGTTTCAAATTCGGCGCAAGCCGTAGGCAGCCCACGGCCACGGTAAGTAGGGCTGAAAACGACAAGAATGGAGGGATGAGCATTGAAGTCGGTGCAAATGTTACGAGTCAACATGAAACAGGCGTCCATGTGTCACGTGACACTGATCACAGAGGAGTGGATGTAGACGTACAGTGGGACAAGAAGGCTACAGAAATAGACACGACAGAAAGAAGGGACAGCCAATGCACGGACACCTACAGCCAGGCTACAGATGGGGAACTTGTTGACACACCAGGTACACGGGAGACGATCAAGAAAAGTCAACAAACCAGCCTTGCCTATGATGTGCAAACTGGAGAGTTACTGCGACACTCACTTTCCAGAAATAGTAGTGTCAGAAGCAGCTCGTCGAGTCACTCTGTGAACACTGCCGAACGTTTTAGTTCTCATATTCAGCCAGTTAGTGAACATTTTCCCACTGATACAGAAGCTATTGGGAAGCCACACACAAGAAGTTGGACTACAACTGTTAACGGTTTCGATTTGGATAAAAATGTAGAACTTCCTCACGTTTCTGAAAGCTCATCACTCACAAATACTTTTAGAGAGAACGACCGTTTGGAAATACCAACTGACAGTTCAGAAAACACGTCATCAGAGCCGGATAAACAGACAGATCTTATTGATGCGTTTTTAAAATCCACTGTTGGATTCAAACATCTCGGACTTAATCAAACGCCTCTGAGTGAAATACAGGAGGTTCGAAAACCAGCAGGACACACTGGATTAGACAAAAGCGGTCTTAGGGGTGGCTCAAGGAAAGGATCGTTTGGCCAGACTGAGGAATACAATAGTGATAGTCACCATGACGATGGAACTATTTCGTTTCAGAACGGCATTGGATCAGTGAACGTAAGGTCAGACCCGTATCCTAAGGCAACATTTGGTTATTCTGAGCCCAGCAGCTTTGACTCAACAAACAGCGAAAGACAACACAGTGACAATATGACAGCTGTTGTGGGAGAAACATCCTCATTCAGCATTCATAAGAAGATCACCACACGTGAGGAATCTTTTGGTGTGCAGTCGGAGACGTCCACCGCAGGTGAATCTCCCAGGGACAACACGTCCACACGTCACAGTCAGCCTGTAACACCAGATATGTACTTAATCGCGGACAAGAAAGGAGACTACTACGCCCTGCAAGAAGTGGATGATGAAGCTGATGGAGGCAGTGTTGTCACAGACAATGTTAATCTGCATCTTGTGGAGATGTCTAGAACCGACGGACACAGCAGAGCCATTTACGACCCAAGTGCCACAAACAACCATCACTACCCACAGGATGGAGATATTACCGACGTCTACATTGACAGTTCCGCGGTGGACAATGATAAGGCGAGAGAGCTTATCTCCGCATATTTAGACTCTCAAGAGTTGAATAGACAGCACAATAACACAGCCAACGACGTACATACATACCAGGACCACTCGACAACACAGCAGCATTATTCACGGACGAATTACAGTGAAGACGTGGCGCACAGACATGCCAATGTATCGGATGGAAACACCGGGAGGTCACACGCTGTCTATAACTCGGGGGCTCCTGAGACCTCGGGATTTGTATCATCGACAAATAACGGCTCCATAATCGTACAACAAAACGGCTACAGTAGCGCGGCTGGGTCTGCTATACATTCCAACTACGCCGACTCCAGGAGCTATATAAACTCGTCCACCCATCAGCACGGTGACATATCCAACAATTTCACGGAGAATTCTTACATGTCGAACAGCAGCCACTTTGGGCAACTGAATGCGAGCACTGGAGACAGAGACAGCTTCACCAGCTCTTATAACCTGACCAGACTGACTACGCCTCACGTGCAGGGCTCATCGCCTGCTGTTGTTGATACAGCTTTCGGCACTCACATACCGATAAACCAGTCATCAGACAGCGCAAGCCACACCTTCAGCCAGTCTGGTGTCACCCCGTTCCAGACAACACCGCTGACCATTACAACCACTACGCAAGCTGTGGTTGGTGAACAGGTTGGCATGCGCATAAATTACCCGTCAAATGGAGCGTCGGATGCTTTCATCTCATCTTCCGACGAGGAGACCAACCAGAAACGCTACATTGTCAAAAATGTGCAGCAGAAAAGCTCCCTGAAGAAGTCTTCCAAATATGACCCGAGAAGTTTCAGCGACAGCAATTCTGACGTGTTCACGCCTGGCGGGACGGTAGCCACACAGTACAGCACGATTGGAACCAGCAGGGACATTCTCCAGTCACACGACTTCGATGCCAGACACACAAGGAGTTTCAATGGAAGCGATAGTTTTTCTCCAAGATCTGCGACAGACGAGCCAGCCTACAGGGTGTACCAGTCCCCGACTGTAAGCCACAGCTTGCCGAGGTCATCCAATGACCACAACAGCAGCTACACACAAGAGAACTCTTACATTTCGTCGAGACAAGATGAAAACAATTTATATAAAGTGCGTAATTTATCAACAAGCGTGCCGGATGGGCTACAGTACACAGGAGAACAGAGAGGAAGGTCCGGTAACAGAAGTCCGAGCTATGCCGACAGACAGAATGCGTTCAGGGGTGTGAGAAAACAGCATCACAGTCCTGAGAGAATTTTCAAAAATGCGAAACTTTCGTTAAGAAAAGATGATTATGACAACGACTACTACTCCGATGAAGAAGACGGTAATACGCTGTACCGAACCGTGACGAAAGTGTACCTCAATGAGAACAAGCCGAGGTCGAGATCTCAAAGCCCAGACACACGATACAAAGTTTCTTCGGTCCAATCTTCCTACGAGAAGAAGCAGTACCTAGATGAGACAGATTCGGGATATCAGGAGCAGCATCGAAGATACATTGTGGTCGGAACTTCTGATAATTCTGAAAACAGGCATGGAGTGAGTGCACATTCAAGTCCAAAACTGGACAGGAAGCTCTCGAAATCATTTGAAGAAGCCACCATCACTAGAACTGAGTTAGTGCAACCATCACGTCTCAACAACATACCCCCGTCTACCAAAACCCACAAAACCGTGATACAGTTGGAATCTGCAGAGAACACAACTAAAGACCGGGACAGCTCGCATGATATTGACTCTCAATACATGATCAAACGAGCCAAATCTGTAGATGATATTCACAGAGAAAGTAGATCCACTTTGACCGCGAGCAGCCAGGATCGGGACATGTATAGAACTGGCCAGCTCAGGAGTCATTCAAACAGCGAGGATGAAGAACTAGATCGCCAGCAGACGAGCGTCTACTCCACAACACCGAGACTTGTTAAAACCTTCCAACAGGAAGACGGTGAAAAGCTGTATGTAATCAACAGCACGGTCCCACGGGGACGAGATGGAGATCTGAACCATCCTGCTGGCTGGTACAAGTCCACAATAGACATCAACCAGAACCGCCCTGAGAAAGCCCAGTCAGTTAGCGATCTCCTTAGTCGCAGTCTCCACGAGGACAGGTTCGACTCCAACAATTACAGAACCGAAAAGTCGGTATATTTCGTCAGGGAAGCAGCGCCACAAACAAGCACCACCAGAACCTTCCGAGGAAATCACTCCGCAGAATTCGCCTACCCAGACTCCGGTACAGGCACAGAGGTGACCAGCTCAGATGGCGAAAACGAAGTTCGCCAAAAGTTTGAGCGCGTTGAAAGAATCTACGAGGTGAGGTCACAGCCTGATCTCCCCGAACACTTCCAATCCATGGAGGATCTGAGCAACGACTTGAGAGTTCTCCGCGGCAACATTCTCATCAAGAACCGCCTCAATGATACTGAACATGGCGTTGATGGTTTCGATGAAAACGTCAACTTGTTTGACAATAGCTTTCACCTGGGCAAGGACAACCCGTTGTTTTCCAGTGACCCAGATATTTTAGCTAGCCTACAGAGAGAAGAACAGGCTCTGGCCAGCCATGTCCACCAGGATATCACGTTTGAAACAGTGGATAAAATCGCTCACGAGTACAGGCAGGAGAAACAGGGTGAGTACAGTCAAACCACTTCCTTTGTTGTGTATGTATTTGTTGTTTGCTGACTTCTTTAGTGTTTGTTTTCTTTTCTGGGATGTTTCTATTGTCGCCTCTCTCTCTCTCTCCTTCTCTCTCTCTCCATCTCTCTCTCTCCATCTCTCTCTCCTCTTTCTCTCATCTCTCTTCCAGCCCTCCTCCCTCTCCCTCTCTCTTTCTCTCACTCCTCTCTCGTTCATGTCTCCCTCCTCTCTTTTCCACCCCATCTCTTTCTCCTTCTCTCTCTCTCTCTGTTTCCTTTTCTCTCTCTCTCTCTCTCTCTCTCTGTCTCGCTCTCTCTTCTCTCATCCACCTCTCTGTGTGTATCTTTCTCCTTGTCTCGCCCTCTGCTGCCATCTGTCTGCCTGCTGTTTTCTGTTTGCCTGTCTCTCAATGTGTGTGTGTGTGTATGTGTGTGTGTATGTGTGTGTGTGTATGTGTGTGTGTGTGTAAGTGTGTGTCCGTCCCCGTCGTCCGTCCCCCGTCCTGATTCTCCGTATCACTTGTATTGCTTTCTGTGTGCTTTTTTGTTCATTACACACATTGGATAGATAATGAAAGATAATGGATTGACGATATCAAAGACATCGTACAGTCACACGGAATGACACTATCCAGTGCCACCCATCAGACGCTGGAACCTCAACTCCCCCCCCCCCCCCACTACTGAAAAGTGAAAGACGATGAATATGAGGGTGAATGACATGGTAGAGTGTGGTCATATTTTCTATTCTTCGAGTTCTTGGCCCTCGGTACACATTGGCAGTCAGGACTCCTCAATCCAATCTATGGACATGACATTTTAATACAGTAGATCTTGCATATATATTATTCGATGCCTGGCGGTTTCAGATTTCCAGAAACATATTTCTCTCTATCTTCCGTTACTCCCCTAGCCGAGTATAGTAAATAAAGGATCAATTCCACGCACCCTAACCTGTTGGACATATGGTGCTGTTATACCCCCACACATATGTAGTGCTGCTACAACCCCCACACATATATAGTGCTGCTATACCCCCAAACATATATAGTGCTGCTATACCCCTCACACATATGTAGTGCTGCTATACCCCCAAACATATATAGTGCTGCTATACCCCTCACACATATGTAGTGCTGCTATACCCCCACACATATGTAGTGCTGCTATACCCCCCAAACATATATAGTGCTGCTATACCCCTCACACATATGTAGTGCTGCTATACCCCCACACATATGTAGTGCTGCTATACCCCCCAAACATATATAGTGCTGCTATACCCCTCACACATATGTAGTGCTGCTATACCCCCACACATATGTAGTGCTGCTATACCCCCCAAACATATATAGTGCTGCTATACCCCTCACACATATGTAATGCTGCTATACCCCCACACATTATAGTGCTGCTATAATCCCCACACATATAAAGTGCTGCTATAACCCCCACACATATATAGTGCTGCTAAACCCCCACACATATATAGTGCTGCTATAACCCCCACACATATATAGTGCTGCTATAACCCCCACACATATATAGTGCTGCTAAACCTCCACACATATATAGTGATGCTATACCCCCACACATATATAATGCTGCTATACCCCCACACATTATAGTGCTGCTATAATCCCCACACATATAAAGTGCTGCTATAACCCCCACACATATATAGTGCTGCTAAACCCCCACACATATATAATGCTGCTATAACCCCCACACATATATAGTGCTGCTATAACCCCCACACATATATAGTGCTGCTAAACCTCCACACATATATAGTGATGCTATACCCCCACACGTATATAATGCTGCTATACCCCCACACATTATAGTGCTGCTATAATCCCCACACATATAAAGTGCTGCTATAACCCCCACACATATATAGTCCTGCTAAACCCCCACACATATATAGTGCTGCTATAACCCCCACACATATATAGTGCTGCTAAACCCCCACACATATATAGTGCTGCTATAATCCCTACTTTAGTCCTGATTTCTTCATTTCTGATTTTCTCTCTTCTTGATACATTGAGTATTCTTCTCAGGAATCTCATTTCTGTTGTTGTAATTTTTCTTTTCTCTTGTTCTGTCATTGTCCAGGTTTGGCATTGGTAGCATAGAGTTGGTAGGAAGATTGTATTGTAGAGTGCTGTTTTAGTATCTACTGATACATGTTTGTATTGGTGCCATTTGTCCAGTGAGTTTATTTGCCTTATTGCATCTATTTTCGATCTCGTCTTATGATTTGTCATTTGATGATATTATACTTCCTAGGTACTTGAAACCCTTCACTTGTTTCCAGGGGTGTTCTTTTATAAGAATATTTGTTGTTTTTTCTTCTTTGGTTATAGTCATTACCTCTGTTTTACGTTGCCAATTTTCATGTTATGTTCCTTACATACTTCATGTAGACTATTTGTGTGGACTTGTAATTCTGCTTCTGATTTTGCAATTAGTGCTTGATCGTCCGCAAATATGAGTTCTTTAATGGTGTAATTTGCCGTTGGTTTTTCGTCTGTGTTCTGTTCGTCATGCGGTGTTGTTAAGGTCTCTGTTTGGCTGGTTTCTGTACATATGTTGTCTATTATGTTATGAACAAGAGTCCTCTTTGTACAGGACACAACCTTGTCCTACTCCGGATCTTACGGTGAAGGGTTCTGGGTGACCACCGTTTGCATTTACCGTGCATTCTCTGTTGTTATTCTATCCGTCTCATGGTAATTTTTGTCAGTGGGTGCTCTGTTCTGGAGTACTTTGCTTTCTTCTTCTTCTTCTTCTTCTTCTTCTTCTTCTTCTTCTTCTTCTTCTTCTTCTTCTTCTTCTTCTTCTTCTTCTTCTTCTTCTTCTTCTTCTTCTTCTGCTGCTGCTGCTGCTGCTGCCACTGCTACTGCTGCGGCCACTGCTACTGCTTCTGTTGTTACTACTGTTGTTGCTTTCTTTCTTTCTGTTTGTCTTTCTGTTTGTCTTTCTGTCTTTCTGTCAGTCTTTCTTTCTTTCTTTCTTTCTTTCTTTCTTTCTTTTTTATCTTCACCCGCCCCTCCCCCCGCACCTTATGTTTTTACATCCATCTTCTGGCTGCAGCTGCCATTTCTCCTGCCCTGGCTATCAAACAACCAGGCACACCTCTCCCACAAGAAGTATAGCGGCACCCAGTAGCAATGTAAGCCTTCATCCCCAGCACGTCGCCGTCCCTACGTACAACAATTAGCCACATTCCAGTCGCATGACGCTACGTTATTCTTATCATATTATTGCATTTAATTCCTTCGGCCGAGCCTTAGACACGGAATTTATGTGCTGCTGTATCACGTGTATGTGTGCTGATGCATACATTGTCGACATTCCAGTGTTTGTTTCTTCACTTATTCATTTGTCTCTGCGGAGTGTCAGTTACCCTCAAGGACACACAGGAAAGGTCTGACGCCATGATTGTATTCGTCGCCTGATACGAGGGGAAGTCAATAAGTAAGTCACAAATGGCTGTAGAAATATAACTAAATATGATAACAACTTGAAACTAGTTTATTTTTAGACATTGTCCCTTTATGTCTCAACATAATTTCCACCAACATTGATGCACTTATCCCATCGTTTTATCAGTCCTCCCGAACCGGCTGCATAGAACTGCGTGCTCTGTTTTCTAAACCGCATTTTCACTTCACATTCAACTTCGGCATCATTCGCGAAATGTTTCCCGCCAAGGTGGGTTTTCACTGAACTTAGCCCCTAGCGATTTCCACCTTTTTGGTCGCAGTTCTATGCAGCCGGTTTGGGAGGACTAATAAAACGATAGGATAAGTGCATCAATGTTGGTGGAAATAATGTTGAGAAATAAAGGGCCAATGTATGTATAACAATAAACTGGTTTCAAATTGTTATCATATTTAGTTATTTTTCTAGAGCAATTTGTGACTTACTGATTGACTTCCCCTCGTAGCTTATGCTATCAGAGATGTGTATGTTTTTTTAATGACTGTGCAATGTTTGAAAATATTGCCGGTCCAAGTTTTGTTTTTACCTATTATGTTGCATGAACTTTACAGAGGGTGAATACAAAACTTGGACCGGCAATATTTTCAAACTCAGCACAGTCATTAAAAATACACCCTATACTACTACACTGTGTTAAGTAGAACACAGAGAGGTCTTTTCTATGGCCGGGTAAAGATGTTTGTAGATTTCCAATTCAACCTTAATGAACTGGCGCCTGCGCAGAATAAGACTAGATTGGTCAGACAGAATCACCAATGTTGAGTTCGTGGAGATAGCTAAACGAAGTCAGGTGAAATAAGAAGTGAAGAAAAGATGCTACCGCTGGGTCGGACACACCCTGAGAACACTTGATAATAGTGTCAGTTGACAGGTACTCTGTCTGTAGCCCACAGATAAATAGGGAAGATCTAACAACACGGACAAGAGATTTACAGACAGAGATGATCAATCTGGGGAGAACATGGAGGGAGGTGAAAGAGATAGCGCGGGATAGGACTCCTTGGAGCGGGCTAGTTGATGGACTATCCTCCAGTGGCGTTGGGGGGAGGGGGGAGGGTAATGTACAGAAGAAGAAGTCGCCGAAGCAGCAGTAGCAGAATCATCAGTAGAAGAAGACGACTATGTCGAGAAGAAGAAAAAGAAGACGAAGTAAGGAGGGGAGGAGAAGTGGTAGCAGCAGTAGTAGTAGCAGCAGCAGCAGCAGCAGCAGCAGCAGCAGCAGCAGCAGCAGCAGCAGAAGAAGAAGAAGAAGAAGAAGAAGAAGAAGAAGAAGAAGAAGAAGAAGAAGAAGAAGAGGAGGAGGAGGAGGAGAAGAAGAAGAAGAAGAAGAAGAAGAAGAAGAAGAAGAAGAAGAAGAAGAAGAAGAAGAACAAGAACAAGAAGAGGAGAAGAAGAAGAAGAAGAAGAAGAAGAAGAAGAGAAGAAGAAGAAGAAGAAGAAGAAGAAGAAGAAGAAGAAGAAGAAGAAGAAGAAGAAGAAGAAACGGTCATGTTTGGCACTGGTAGTAGGGAGCTGGAAGAAATACATTATTCACGACATATCGCTGGACAAATACAGTGGCACATTATTACCAGCTAATGTAGAAGTTGGAGGCCACGACAGTACAGCGACTAGCAAGCTTGCCCGGCCACTCGGTGCTCATGTGGTCGAATCCCCACCGAGGCGTGGATTTTTTTGACTGACCTGATCCCACTAGTCGACCCGCCTAAAATGAGTACTATTAAACGTCTTGGGAAATAAAAGCGGCCGGCGTGGTATTGTTGACATCGCCCTTTGAGTATTGATCGGTCACAAATATGAGGCAGGTACCATATACCCAACACGTTACACATGCTGGACAAGTTCCTGTGTATGTTTCTCCCATCGACCATTTTTGGTCACGTTATGAGAAGAAATAAATTTGAGAACTTGGTGACAACTGGCAAGATCGAGGGGAAAAAACAATGGGAAATGGCAGAGAAGTAAATACATGGATGGCTTGGCCACTTGGCATGGTCGAGACAAGAACACTGAGCTAATCCATGACTCTCGTGATCGAGTGTGATGGCGAATCATAACCGCCTATGCTTACCGGCATGGCACATGATGAATGACCATAAACTCTACTACCATCCGCTCTGTGGCAGAGGGGTTACAAACGCAATTCGTAATCCCGCATACCGTGTTCGAAACACAGTTGCAGGCGATTTGGCAGCAGACCGCCTTGTGTTGGTTTTCATACAATGGTATTTTTCTCGATCGTTCGGAAATCAATGGTATCACTACTGAACGTAAAGTTGCCCAGAAATCACAAATAGCCAAGAAATGAGGGGGTTGACTGCGACGTCCTGTAAAGGACACGCAATTAACTTTACTAACTATATACCCGCTGCGTGAAACGGGGTTCATTAGTTTTACTTTTTAATTTAGAAGTTTGAAAATCAACAAAGGAGATGTAAATAAAACCTCATAGTAGTTCCGCTGTTAGGTGAGGGCCCACGTCTAAACAGCTGGATGGATTTGGTTCTATCCTTTGAATGTAATCACCTCTGGAATGTGACATGACGCATTACGATGACCTTTTATGACTCCGCAGTTCTTGTATGTTACTAGGACGCACCTCCAGTTTCTTAAATTCAAGGCGTGTTTAGTATTCTCTGTTCTCTCTGGGTGAAAGGCCTGTGTCGCGATAAACTGGTGAATAGGGCGCGGAACGTGCAGCCTTGCTGGTGAATACCGGCACCGTAGAAGCCGGTTATAATAAGTCTTTATGTTCAGTTGTTATGTGCGTATGTGCCACATACATTGGTAGAGTGCGTATGTGCCACATACATTGGAAGAGTACTTACGATATGGGTAGCTGTGGTTGCTCAGTGCGCTGCCGGCCCGGTGGTCATGTATTCGACTCCATTTCGAGGCGAATTTTTAAAATTGTCGTGGACTTCCAGGTCGACTCATCTAAAGAGGCAGCCGGTGTGAAATCGACCACATCACCCATGGAGAGCTGATTGATCTATACGAGCCCAGTATGCTTCATGGCATGCAAAGGGATCCTTTACTGGACTGGACTCAGAGCGTACAGGAAAAGCCATACGAGCTTGTAATCAACTTGCTTTTGGAATAATCAGTAATAGAGCCACTTGTAAATTACAGGAACTTCAGAAGTGCGTATGGGAATGGGAGTGCTGTGATGTCGGTTCTTGACTTAACAAAACTCAGCTTAACTCAACTCAACCAGTACTTGGTCACGCCCCCCCCCCCTCGCTTTAATAGACTTAATAGATAAATCAGCACTGGACGGATGATGTGGTGACTATCTCGCCGGCCACCTTTACCTCCCAGGAAATTAATTCTCTGGTACCCACTTTATCCAGGGTCAACATGAGAGCCAAGATCAAGGAAATAAATAAACTCCTGAACTCTGAACACACAGACAACATGAGAGCCTAGATCAAGGGGGGTAACAAAAACTCGTAAACTCTGAACACATAGACAACATGAGAGCCTAGATCAAGGGGGGTAACAAAAACTCGTAAACTCTGAACACATAGACAACATGAGAGCCTAGATCAAGGAGGTAAATAAACTCCTGAACTCTGAACACACAGACATGAGAGCCTAGATCAAGGGGGGTAACAAAAACTCGTGAACGCTGAACACACAGAGAAGTGGAAACGTCTTTCGTATATCAGAACCTGCTCTGTGGACTTCAAAGGCTATTTTAATTTTTGTATCTGCCACGTTGGTTAATAGATTCTTGTAAAGAAATTAAGGGCTTGCACTTATCGAATGAATCACATGACCATACTACGCTACGGTATTGCCTGATTGAAATCCTGGACGGCGGGGCCTAGTTTCTTGTGTGACAGACAGCAGGTTCAAGCTGATGTGCCTGGGTGATTCTGCTCCAATAACCCGATGCTTTCACTTTTAGTGGTAATAAATGATTACATTGCGTCCAGGTGGGAGACGGGTTCAATATTTAATAGCTGACCTAAATTCGTTGAAGTGCCCCCCCCCCTCCCCCCGAATTTAAATAGAACTGCCTTATTATGCCGATTTTTCAAATGCGTGTGTATGTGCGTGTATGGGTGTGTGCGCGCGTGTGTGCGTATGTGTGCGCATGTGTGTGTGTGTGTGTGTCTTCGCATTTATGGATACGTCAAACCAGCTGCATTTGGAAAATGGGCGAAAGAAATAGAATAATTATTGTTGTCTGGAATACTCGACCACACGCGCTAGATGTTTCTCCACCATAATACCTTCAGTGGTCAATAAAAGACAAAACGCAAAACACTGGTGTTTTAATTATCAGAAAAAAGAGTTTACCCTGTTGAAAAATGTCGATATTAGAAATCTTTCAACATTAAACAGTGCCCCGTTGTTCATTTAAAAATATCTCTATTAAAATAAACTCAACTAATTAACAGTGTCCCGTCATTCATTAGAAAATTAGTATTATAAAACACTCAAAAATAAACAGTGTCCTGTCATCTTATATATAAATTAGGATCTCCGTCTGTCTGTCTGTATGTCTGTATGTCCGTCTGTCCTTTGTGCGCTCGCGAACGGCCCATCCGATTGAGATGAAATTTTCTACACGCCTTTCTTTCATTCCAGTGCAGCCCACTGTCATATTTTTTTAGTGTGAAATCGCATGCTTACCCAGTATTATTTCATTTTTCACTTTTCATCATAATTTAATATATCTCAGGGGACCTAACTCTATAAAAGTTATTTCAAGGGGCATAACTTTTCTGTATAACTTATAGTCATATTGTGGCATCGTTTTCAAAGATTTATAAACTCTTTGTCCATAGTTATGTACCGGCATATGAGTTATAATAAATAATGATACAATCTGTAAGGCATTTTCAAAGTTTTCATAAAAATAATGCACAATGCATAACATTGTAACTCATCTTTTTTTGCTTAAGAAGTTACTGTAGTCATGCAGGTGATTAGAAAGCGTTTTCATTAAAAATAATGGATGGTGTGTAGAAGGGCATTTTTTTAAGTTACTTTTTTTGGTGTATGAATTTAATGAGACGCTACACTCCAGGAGCTGGGCGAAGTCACGCCGGGTCAGATAGATAGACAGACCCACCTTTTCGCTGCAGTTGTCTACTCCTCCTTTTCCTTCTTCTGCTGATGCTGCTGCCGCCGCTCCATTTACCCAAGTTAATTGTTGGGGGAAGATGTAAAGATCTTTCAAGTGCTCTTTCAAATGCTTTTTGTAAGTTGGTCTTCGTTTATCTAAGGTTGTTCTAACTGCAACCAATAAATGATTAGACAGACAGGCAGACAGACAGACAGAGAGGGAGGGACGGACAGACAGACAGACAGACAGACAGACAGACAGACAGACAGACAGACAGACAGACAGATAGTCGGTAACGGGAACGGGAACTTATATGACTACTTATATGAATTAAATGAGATGCTCCCCACCAAGGACTGGGCGATGCCGGGTCAGACAGACAGACAGACAGACAGACAGACAGACAGACAGACAGACAGACAGACAGATAGTCGGTAACGGGAACGGGAGCTTATATGACTAATTATATGAATTAAATGAGATGCTCCCCACCAAGGACTGGGCGAAGCCGGGCCGGGTCAGCTAGTTCTTTATAAAGTCAATATTATAAAAACGCCCAACAATAAACTGTGTCTCTTCATTCATTTAAAAATCTATAATTAAAACAGACTCAACAATAAACAGCGTCACGTCATTCAATCCCGACACTGCATAGCTGTAGCAGGTTTCATAGCAAACAAATAATTGTAGTTCTGTCGTTGCGTGGTTTCATTGCAACATCAACATCAACAATATAATCAACAACAACAGCACAACCAAGTTACCCTCCGCTCTAACTCTGAGAGGCCAGCTACGTCATGTATGTCTATATAAAGGCCACTTCCTGCAGACAGATTCCACCCACAGTCATAGCCACTATTTACGAGGGGATAGGTTTTTGCCACTCTAACAATGTTGCTATGGTGGCCTCTGGCGTGCCTACTCTTTGCTATTTACAAATGCTTTGGGATTTTTAATGTATTCAACTTGGTCATGTGACCCCAGTCTTTCGCCCTTATCCCAAAAGGTTATTTATCTGATATCACTACCCAACAAGAGGAACAAGGGGTGATGTATTACGAGGGGGAGGGGGGCTTGAATTTGTGATGAACCTATTCTGACAAAGTAAAGAACAAATGTATTATTTTTGAATGTAGTCACCACTGCATTCAATGCAAGTCCTCCATCCCGATAAAGTGCTTGGATTTCTGTAGAAAAACATTCTGTTGGTCGTGTGTGCAACCACTAATGCACCACCTGCTGTAACTCTTCATCGGACCGACAAAGTCTTTCCTCCCAATGACTCTTTGAGTTGTCCAAACATGTAGAAATCACTATGGGCTAAGTCTGACGAGTACGGGGCATGTGGTACACACAAACTGTGGGGGTCACTGTCAAACAACGGGTAACAGAACGCTGCTCCTCTTTGGTGCATGTCAAAAGTGGGGCGGCCATCTTTAAACGATCATTATGACGTCACCATGTTCGTCTGCACCACGTGATGTCACGTGCTTAATGCTAACGACATCCTTACCAGTAATATTGACCAGCTACAAGAAAATTTATATCACACTTTTAAATGTTTCATTTGAAGCTCCCCTCGTAGAAACTAATGGTTCTTGTTGCTGCACTTCTATTGACTTACATGCACGGCATCACACTCTGCAGACACCAACAACACTGTCACTCCACTTCTAGTTGTTGTGTTCTATTGATGTTCTCACTTAGCACTTTCCCCTACAATCACTAACAACACCCTCACCCCACTTCTAGTTGTTGTACTTCTATTGACGTTCTCATCCCTACAATCACCAACAGCACTCACACGCCCTGTTATGTGTTAACTCCTTTTGGTGTTTTCCTGTTGTCCCCTCCCTACAAACATCATCAACACAGATGTCACTCATCCTGCTGTTGTTATTGCTGCTTCATCATCATCATCATCATCATCATCATCATCATCATCATCATCATCATCAGCATCATCATCATCATCATCATCATCATCATCATCATCATCATCATCATCATCATCATCATCTTCTTCTTCTTCTTCTTCTTCTTCTTCTTCTTCTTCTTCTTCTTCTTCTTCTTCTTCTTCTTCTTCTTCTTCTTCTTCTTCTTCTTCTTCTTCTTCTTCTTCTGCTTCTTCTTCTTCCTCTCCTCCCCCTCTGTCTCCCATCTTCTTCTTCTTCTTCTTCTTCTTCTTCTTCTTCTTCTTCTTCTTCTTCTTCTTCTTCTTCTTCTTCTTCTTCTTCTTCTTCTTCTTCTTCTTCTTCTTCTTCTTCTTCTTCTTCTTCTTCTTCTTCTTCTTCTTCTTCTTCTTCTTCTTCTTCTTCTTCTTCTTCTTCTTCTTCTTCTTCTTCGCTCATCTTTCGAGGCAAGTATGTGACATAATTATGCACCTCAAAGACGAGTATGCTACACTTAAGAATACTTGTGTGTAACGCCGGTTTCCCTGGCCTAGGAGCTAGCGACATTCTCCGTAATCATGTATATCCACGTGAGGAACGTAACTTGCGCGAGAATCGGTAGCGGTTCTCGCCGCGTTGGTGACTTACGGGGTATGTGAGCCGGCCGCTCAGAAAGCAATGACAAACTATTTAGCGTAATCTTGCCAAGAAATCAATAATCAACTGAAAGATGCTGATTTTGACAGCGATGTCCTGTAAAGGATTTGTAAACAATATATATATATGTATATATATATATATATATATATATATATATATATATATATATATATATATATATATATATATATATATATATATATATATATATATATAATTATGTATCATTCAAAGTAGCGACCCCTATCTACCCGTCGGTACGTTTTCTGTCCTAACAATTTTGCCAGCGCACCAACACCACCCGAATGCATTCTCCTACAACTTAATTGGCATTGTCCCATCCCCTCCCCCCCCCCCCTCTTCTATACACACCAAGCCTCGAATTACGACACCAGGACTTCACTAATTTATCTGAGGACACATGTCAGAGCCTAACATGGGATAGCTATGCAGCAACATCGTTACGACACCCGGCGGACAAGAATTGTCGGCTGGCAAGATTGTTACCTGACACGCGACCAGCGGTCAGGCTGACGACAAGACGCACGCATGCCACGTGACGCCACTAGAGGCGGTCAGCAAGTTGCGCGCTAGAGACAGACCGAGCGGGGACTTGAGACTGGAAGGACGTGTGCGGTGAAAGCAAGGCGTTTGTGTGGATCTCTGTGGGTGAAAGCCGAACAACTGTCATCTTGAGCGTCAGACTTGTGAGCTGTATTGTGGTTGTGAGCGTCGTGAGTTATATATTGTATATTGTTGTAATCATCGTTCTGTATTTAATATGGCAATAAATCCATAAACGTTGTGTCGTTGAGTCTTACGTCGAATCATGTTATACTTGTACTGTCTCACACGTGTTAGCCCAACGAGCCAATTCTAAGGTCCTGACATGTGTGGACGTGGGTTGCTCGTCCTTGTTTAAGAACCTAATATATGTAGACGTGTGTTGCTCGTCTTTGTTTAAACCATACGTCATTAACGATTTAAAACTATAATTCTTGAACTTGTAAAATTTGTCAAGGTTATAGTTATGTAAATGTGATCGTAAAAGTCTCATTGTGATCCATTACTACATTGTTTAAATATGTGTAAAACCATTTGTAAACGTACAGTACATATTGTTTGATCCTGTAAACGTGTAAAACATTTGTGATTTGTGAAACTTGTCACCGTTTGACCTTGTCGACATTGTGATTTTGTCGCCATTTTGACCTTGTCGCCATCTTGTAAACTTGATGTCTATGTCCTTACTGAATGTCATCGTGATGTAAGTGATGTGTCATCAATGTTATTGAGTGTTCAAATACAGATAAATTGTCTTTGTGCATTGAGTTTGTGGAACGCAAAGAGTTTTGGAAAGAGTGTAACTTCTGTTGAGAAAAACACTGTTGACGGACAAACTTACGACATACAATTATACTTGACGCCATCCAAACCTAATCAACACTTAGTGACTTGCAGGCACACACCAACAAATAGACGCTAACTTATTTTCTTCCAAAAACAAAGCAGGTTTTTTCCGTACCATCCATAACCTTGCCGTAGAGGTCATTAGTAGTTCCGAAGTAACGACCCTACAGTTTCTAGCCCGATTGTCCAACCATTCTTCACCGTATCCAGGGCACTTGAGTATATTTTTCTATACTTTAACTTTACGTATGCAATAGTAGGCACGCATCGTATAATAAAATAAATTGTAAATTGTTTATTACTAACCATTTATAACATATTTTGTGTGGCTGATTTTCATTGACGTATTTTCCCCATCATGTCGTCATTATTTGATTTCATCGATATGGGTATTAAATTGCATCTAACAGGTGATGAATTAACAAAATGGAGCGAGAACAAATACGCTGAATACCTGCTGGTACAGGAGAAAAATAATGAACGCGAAGAAAGAGCAGCGGAGAGAGCTCTAAAACAAGCAGAAATGGCTGCCAAGCAAGCAGAGGCAGAAACAGCCTTAAAACAGGCAGAGATTGAAACAGCATTAAAGCAAGCCGAAGTAGAAATGGCTGCAAAGACAAAGCAAGCTGAGATAGACAGTGAACTTAAGAAAGCAGAAATAGCAGCTCAGAGTAAGAAAGAAGAACTAGAGTTACAGTTGAAAATGAAACAACTTGACACTGAGACTGCGATGAATAAAGAGTCAAAGAAATCTGAAAGACTGGAAAAAGAAAACCAGTATAAGAAGTATCAAGGTATCGTACGTAACTATACCTCGGGTGACTGCATAGCAGCCTTTACTCAAAATTTTGAGACTTTAATGGAACATTACCAAGTTCCACTTTCTGAATGGAATATTCTATATATGAGGAGTCTATCTGGGGAACCTCTTAAAGTCATTGAAACCATCCCCAAAGACCTCAGAAAAGAGTACCATTATATTAAATCTAAGATAATGGCACATTTCATGTTAGACGAGGCAGGTTACAGAGAACAATTCAGTAAATTGAGTCCAAAATCAACTCAAACGTTCTCTGACTACCTCTGTTTAGTCCGAGATGTTTTCAGCAAATGGACGTCAGCAGCCAAAATTAACAAAAGTTATGATAGATTAGAAGATCTCATCATTCGAGATAAAATCATTTCTTCTATCCCATCATCGTTTTCTAAGTTCTTACAGGAGAATGAATGCACAAGTGTGGAAGAAATTGAAAGACGTGGGTCGGCCTATTACACGGCCAACAAACAGTGCTTTGCCACTGAAGCTACTGACAGTAACTGGGTAGCAGCGGCCAACTATGAGAAAAACTATAGTAGGCAAAAACCAAACAGGCCTACCTCTGAGAAATTTAGACATTGCATTCACTGTAAATTTTCTCACCATTTGAACGAGATGTGCGATAAAAACCCAGGGTACCAAACATACTTGTAAAATATGGTAAACAGACAAGACAAAGAGCGTAAATCGTTCAAAAGTTTACGTAAATGTTTTCTCTGCAAGGCTTACGGGCACCATCGCATGGATTGTAGAGGCAGGCATATGACCAACAAAGCCAATGCCGCCTTGTTCGATAGCTCAGCGTCAGAAGACGAAAATCCAGAGAAACATCCTGTGAATGCAGCACAGGCTTGTGATGTATTTAGTGCTAACAAATGCACTGTCTGTAATACCTTCTATGAAGATGGTATCTTAACATGCGGGCACGCCATCCCTATTGCCAATGAGGAAGCTAACTTGGTAATAGACTCAAAAGGCAGATTAGACATCCATCACGGGTATGTTAATGGCAAGTTTGCTACAGTACTTCGCGACACCGGAAGTACACTTATTGGCCTGAAAACAACATTCATAACGCCTACAGACTATACAGGCAGGCACATTACATGTAGAACATTTTCAGGCAATATTGAGAAATATCCATTAGCATGGGCATACATTGAAACACCTTTCCTCACCGGGAAAGTAAAGTGCGCCGCACTTACAAACCCAGTGTGCGATATAATCATAGGAAACTTACCTGAGGTGAATGACAAACCTCATAATCATGACATAACATCACTATGTATTGATGATAACACGACATCACCACCAAATGTCATATCACCTATTGAATGTATGTTAGCTAATGCAGCACTAAGTTCTCATCACATCATTAACGATATCATTCCATCATCATCTGATGTCATTGAGTGTGTGAACGCAGTAACAAGAGCTACTGCTAGAGTGCAAGATGAAAGTAACCAAACTGAGGCTATACAAATGCTTAGCCCAGAATTACCACCTAGTGACTCTATGAAGGAAGCATTCATAACAGCTCAAAAAGCTGATCCTTCACTGTCAAAGTACTTTGACCTGATCGGCAAAAAGGCAAGAATAACCAAGAATGCGAAATGGCATTTTGCTTTACACAATGATATACTCACCAGGTATTACACCAGAGGTGACATTACAACGAAGCAAACTGTTTTGCCAACTACTTATCGCAAGCAAGCTTTACATCTTGCTCACGATATACCTTTTGCAGGTCATATGGCATATGTTAAAACCAGGTCAAGGTTATTGACACAGTTTCATTGGCCAAAATTTTGCAATTACATAAAAACATATTGCAGAAGTTGTGATACATGCCAGAAACTGGTAAAAAAAAGGTAAACACCCACAGGCAAAGTTACAAGTCACTGACTTAGCCAGTCGACCCTTTGAAAAATTATCAGTTGACATTGTGGGCCCTCTTAGTCATACAACAACTAGAGGGAATAAATATATTCTAACTTTTATTGATCAATGTAGTCGCTGGCCAGAAGCGATTCCTCTAAAGAACATTACTGCCAACGACATCATGGAAGTGTTCTTCCATATCTTCTCCCGAATTGGGTTTCCAGATACTATCCAGTCTGATAGAGGCACTCAGTTTATTGCCGCATCGACCCAAGCTTTCACCAAAATGTTAGGAGTGAAGCAAGTCTTCAATAGCCCCTATCATCCTCACTCGAGCGGGATTATAGAAAAGCTTAACGGGGATCTGAAGCACATGCTTGCAAAAGTAACTCAAGATCACCCCAATAACTGGGATGTATACCTACCAGCTGTCCTTTTTGCTTATCGCGAGGTACCACATTCTAGTACCGGTTTCTCTCCTTTTGAACTAATTTATGGTGCCAAACCACGAGGCCCATTAACAATGTATCACCAAATGTTAACTGACTCTACTCCAGTACTTAAACCCATATCATCATTCTTATATGTAACATCATTGCGTGAAAGGATTATTAAATCATGTGAAATTGCTAAAAATGCACTAAAACTATCTGGTGCTACTTACAGACAGTACGCAGACAAAGGTAACAGGACTATAACATTGACACCTGGACAGGACGTTCTACTACTACTACCTAGTGACAGACAGCTACTGACTGATTCTTGGCAGGGACCTTTTAAAGTGACAAGACAAATCTCACCTGTAGACTACGAAATCCTAATAAAAGACAAACACAAAATATTTCACATAAATATGCTAAGACCATACCACAACAGAGACAACGAACAAGACGATACGACAGCTTGCACCGTGATAATAGATCACGAAGATGACGATTCTAGCGACGAGATTCCAACACCTACATTAGACACGACAAACTGCTTGAATGAGATCAAGATCAATCCAAACTTAAGTCAAGCAGAGACAAACAGTTGCAAACAGTTGATACAACAGTACAACACCATCTTTTCCGACAACCCAGGACAAACAGAATTAGTACAGCATCACATCACACTCACATCAAACACACCCATAAGATGCAGACCATACACAATACCATTACATTACAAAGAACAATTACATCAAGAAATCATCAACTTAGAAAAAAACATCATCATCAGACGATCCTTATCAGACTTCTCTTCACCCATGGTCATTGTACGCAAAAAGGACAATACAATACGACTTTGCATCGACTACAGAAAACTGAACAAAATAACTGTTTTAGATCTTGAACCAATGGCAAACACTGACGATCTTCTGACAGAACTGACTGACGCTAAGTTCTTTACGACGCTTGACATGTCCAAAGGTTATTGGCAGATAGCTGTACATGAAGACAGCAGACATCTAACAGCTTTTGCCACGCCTTGGGGACTGTACGAATGGTGCAAACTTCCATTTGGGCTAGTCAATGCCCCAGCCACATTCGTACGCATGACACGACTCCTCCTAGCTGACATTCCTAATATTATTTGCTATATCGACGACATCTGTGTCCATACAGAGACAATGACGGAACATATAAAGACACTAGAACAGACACTAGAACGTATCAGACAGCACGGACTGACAGTGAAGCCTTCAAAGGTGAGCATGGCTTACCAAGAGATATCATTTTTGGGGTACAGAATATCCAATGGCTTTGTCATGACAGACAACAAAATTGTCTCCAAAATTCTAAAACTGTCACTCCCGACTAATAAGAAACAAGTCCGGAGTTTGTTGGGACTGATCAATTATTACAGGCAATTCATTCCTGATTTTTCAGAACTGACCGAGGTTTTTACTAATTTACTAACTAAGGATAAGCCTGAAAAAGTTGTACACGATGAATGCCTACGAAATGCATTTCATAAAGTTTTGGCATACTTTTCTGATAAGAACTCGAATAATCTCATCCTTAAATTGCCCAACATCCATTTACCTTTCAGATTGAGAACAGATGCTAGCTCCGTTGCGATTGGGGCAGTCCTGTTGCAGGAATACAACAACACCCTGCATCCCGTTTGTTTTATATCAAGAAAACTAAGGCCTCGAGAGCGTGCATGGTCCATTCCACAATTAGAGGCACTTGCCTTAGTAGAAAGTGTGACGAAACTATCCAGATACCTTCTAGGACGTCACTTTATCATCGAAACTGACAACAGTCCATTACGGTATATAAATGCCGGAGTACCATCCAACAATATGATTGCTCGCTGGTCCTTGAAGCTTCAAAATTACAGTTTCGAGGTTCGACATATTCCAGGCAGAATCAATACAATTGCCGATCTTTTGTCCCGTTGTCCAACCGACCCAGTAAGCAATGTCTGAGTGCAGAGTGTACTAATACACTCAGACCAACACAGCCACCAATGAGTGAATTTTGTTTCTATTCACCTACTGTGTAAGGTCTATAATTGTAATTGTGATACGGTTAAAAACCGACATGTATAATATACTTATTTTAATTAAGTCTTGTAATGAGTGTAGTATAATTGTGTAGTGTGTGTTAGAAAGAGAACATTATTAACTGTAAATATACAACAAGAACAGTGTCACAGACGCTTAACCACTTACCAGAAGCGAACTTTGCGGGTTAACAGTGACAGCTGTGTGTGGATTTCTTCACCGTGATATTTTAACGACGTGTGCAAATGTGGACTGAACAGTGACTTCTACAAGCGAACTTAATCCAAAAGGTTCGACACTCAAACATCAGAAATAAGAACAGTCGATCATTATCCATAAGTTGTGAACACATCGGAAATCAGAACATTCCATCATAATCCGAAAGTTGTGATACTATAACATTAGACACGAACTTTGAGAACATTTTACTATCCGTTATAAAATAAAACCTGAGCAGTTGTGTTCAGACAGTGTAACAGCAACTAAATTTTGAGTTTCGTGTGTACTTCCTGTGTAATTTAAAAAGTACACCAAAATTAGCAGACGATATACAAATATTCAAAAACTTATGACGATTGTAAAATCCTTTTGAATCTATAAAATATAATACACCAATTGGGTACTTATGTATTTTGATTAGTGTAATCTTAGAATCATATCTTGATTAATGTATTCATATTACCGACTTTTTCTCGTTAATATGAAGAAACGTCAAGCAATGACGCTAAGAAATTAAATAATTATTGTAATTTATTGTATTGCTTGAATGTCAAAATTACTTCCCTTGCATTTATGAATTACACCAAGGGCCATAATTTGAAACATATTCAATAATGTGTATTGTATAAATAGACATTTTGTTGCTCAAATGGCTAACACACCGGGTAGGCGTCCACCAAGCATGGCAGAGAGCTGCCAACATTGCAAACCAACATAAGAGCTCCTGGCCAAATGAGGTCAGAGTTGAGTGTTTAATACGACTCATATAAAGCCGTATTTCAGTCTGGCTAGATGGCTGTTGCAAAACAACCATATTATTACGTTTTTTTCAAATTGCTGCGAGGTAGATGCGAGAAGCTGGTACTACTGATCTGACTGGGTATTATTGCAATTGAGGTAACCAGCCATCAGGGGGATGAAACCTGATTTGTGTTAAAAGTTGAACTTCATTTGTCATTTCAATGCATATATGTATTTTCATGCATAACACAGGAAAAGGGTAGACTCTGACATGAAGTTAACACTACCCCAGTATATACATACATCATGAATGAAAGATGGCATCTTTCATTGAGGTACCCGGGGAGGATGTCAGAGCCTAACATGGGATAGCTATGCAGCAACATCGTTACGACACCCGGCGGACAAGAATTGTCGGCTGGCAAGATTGTTACCTGACACGCGACCAGTGGTCAGGCTGACGACAAGACGCACGCATGCCACGTGACGCCACTAGAGGCGGTCAGCAAGTTGCGCGCTAGAGACAGACCGAGCGGGGACTTGAGACTGGAAGGACGTGTGCGGTGAAAGCAAGGCGTTTGTGTGGATCTCTGTGGGTGAAAGCCGAACGACTGTCATCTTGAGCGTCAGACTTGTGAGCTGTATTGTGGTTGTGAGCGTCGTGAGTTATATATTGTATATTGTTGTAATCATCGTTCTGTATTTAATATGGCAATAAATCCATAAACGTTGTGTCGTTGAGTCTTACGTCGAATCATGTTATACTTGTACTGTCTCACACGTGTTAGCCCAACGAGCCAATTCTAAGGTCCTGACAACACAGTTATTTTAACATTTCCTGCCATGAAACAGATTGAGAAAGGCCGCGTTTTGACGCACAAGTTGTGCTTCAGCAACCATCGCCTACACTTCCTCTGAACTATTATGGCATGTATCTACCTACACATACCATCGGAAAAGGGGAGAGTGGGTTTGTAACGACCCACTGGATGTATAACTGGATCTTGGGAATATATAGTTAATAAAAATGACGGGGGAGAGGGTAAGAGAAGGGGTCACTTGAAATGTAAAAATACTACGCATGCAATCCCTCGGAAAGGTTCTGTAGACATGCTCCGTTGAATTTCTGTGGTATTCGTTTCGTAATGTAAAACCTCTTTTTATTTCTAAAACATGAAAGAAACATATAAAGTGTGTTAATGTGCAGGGGTTTGCGAGTCAGGAATTTTGGGGTCATATCCAATTGGTAAAGGGGTCAAACGACAGAGAGGAATGGCTAGGTAGGAAAGAGAAACATTGCATAATTTCATATCTGTCACAATGGTTGTACTACCGTTGTTGTATGATTTCATAATTAACAATCGTATGTACTACTGTTGTTAGATGATTTCATTGCTAACATACGGTTGTACTACTGTTATTTTAAAATTTCATGGTTAACAATTGGTTGTACTACTGTTATTACAAAATTTAATTGTCAACAATCGGTGGTACTACTGCTATGACTAAATGTCATTGTTAACAATCGGTTTAACTACTGTTGTTACATAATTTCATTGTTATCAATCGGTTTTACTATTCCCCCTGCATGATTTTACTGCTAACAAACGGCTGTACTACTCTTGTTGCACGATTTCATTGCTAACAAACGGTTGTAATACTGTTGTTGCATGAATTCATTGATTTTATTGCTGGGGAAAAAATCGGTTACACTATTAATGCTTGATTTCATTGCTAATTTAAAGTTGTACTAAAACTTTTGCATGATTTCATTGCTAACTTACGGTTGCACTCTAATATTGTTGCATGCTTTCATAGCTAAGAAAACGGTTTTATTACTGCTGTTTTATAAGACTTTACTAAGAACCAGGTTTTACTAAAACTGTTGCACGATTTCAACACTCCTTGCTATCGTGCAGTAAATAGTAATGCAGCTTTGTGAATATGTTATATTTTCTGACTGCAGCTGTACTTACTGTTACAATCGTATTCACTGTTGCACTCATAGTTACTGTTAAAAGTTAGTTGCATATCCTTTAGATAATAGGGAAACAAAACTCGCTTACACTCAGGAAATAAATGACCGTAGACCCCGAGGTAGACCAAGAAGACGGTGGAGAGATAATATATTTACAGACCTACAAGCACTTGGAATCAACGACTGGCAAGAGAAGGTCAACCAGAGAGACGAATGGAGACGGATTGTGTCTGCAGCAAAGAACCTAAATGGCTCGGAACGCTGAAGAAGAAGAAGAAGAAGAAGAAGAAGAATATCCTTTACGGGCGTAGCAGTCAACATCAGCATTTTTTTGGCTATTCGTGATTCCTGGGCAAGTTTACGTTCAGTAGTTTGCCATTGCTTTCTGAACGACCAGCACCCATACCATTTCATAAAAAACCAATGCAGCTGTGTTTCGAACACGTTATGCGGGATTACGAACAGCGTCCGTAACCCCTTCGCCACGGAGCGGATAGTTACTGTTACAATGGTATTTACTGTGAGTCGTGGATTGCGAGAATGAGTAACAGCTAAACATTGTCTGCAATGTCATGTACCTGGATACACCCCCAATGTTGTCATTTGTTTTAATTTGTAGCATTCTGTAAACAGTGCATTGGTGTTATTCTTGCCTGATTTCTTCTCATTCTCTGTCACACAGAGAGAGAGAGAGAGAGAGAGAGAGAGAGAGAGAGAGAGAGAGAGAGAGAGAGAGAGAGAGAGAGAGACTCTCTCTCTCTCTGGACCACTGTCCCTATTTCTGTCTCTTTCTCAATTTGTGTATGTATGTCTGTGTGTAGGTATGTCTGATCGTCTGTTTATTTGTCTACGTCTGTCTGTCTGTCTGTCTGTCTGTCTGTCTGTCTGTCTGTCTGTCTGTCTGTCTGTCTCTGTCTGTCTGTCTGTCTGTCTGTCTGTCTGTCTGTCTGTCTCTGTCTGTCTGTCTGTCTGTCTGTCTGTCTGTCTGTCTGTCTGTCTGTCTGTCTATCTGTCTTCTAGATATCAGAAATAAAACAAAGAGGCTCCAGATATCAAATGTAAAACAAAGAGGTTCTAGATAACAGAAGTAGAACAAAGAGGCTCTAGATATCAGAAATAGAACCAAGAGGTTCTAGATATCAGAAATAGAACCAAGAGGTTCTAGATAACAGAAGTAGAACAAAGAGGCTCTAGATATCAGAAATAGAACCAAGAGGTTCTAGATATCAGAAATAGAACCAAGAGGCTCTAGATAACAGAAGTAGAACAAAGAGGCTCTAGATATCAGAAATAGAACCAAGAGGTTCTAGATATCAGAAATAGAACCAAGAGGCTCTAGATATCAGAAATAGAACCAAGAGGTTCTAGATATCAGAAATAGAACCAAGAGGTTCTAGATATCAGAAATAGAACCAAGAGGCTCTAGATATCAGAAATAGAACCAAGAGGTTCTAGATAACAGAAGTAGAACAAAGAGGCTCTAGATATCAGAAATAGAACCAAGAGGTTCTAGATATCAGAAATAGAACCAAGAGGCTCTAGATATCAGAAATAGAACCAAGAGGCTCTAGATATCAGAAATAGAACCAAGAGGCTCTAGATATCAGAAATAGAACCAAGAGGTTCTAGATAACAGAAGTAGAACAAAGAGGCTCTAGATATCAGAAATAGAACCAAGAGGTTCTAGATATCAGAAATAGAACCAAGAGGCTCTAGATATCAGAAATAGAACCAAGAGGCTCTAGATATCAGAAATAGAACCAAGAGGCTCTAGATATCAGAAATAGAACCAAGAGGCTCTAGATATCAGAAATAGAACCAAGAGGCTCTAGATATCAGAAATAGAACCAAGAGGCTCTAGATATCAGAAATAGAACCAAGAGGCTCTAGATATCAGAAATAGAACCAAGAGGCTCTAGATATCAGAAATAGAACCAAGAGGCTCTAGATATCAGAAATAGAACCAAGAGGCTCTAGATATCAGAAATAGAACCAAGAGGCTCTAGATATCAGAAATAAAACAAAGAATGATCAGAATTCTGTGCGAATTTCCTAGGAATTAACGGTTGCGATGAAAGGAGGTGGCCATCTCACCTCACCTCACTTCATTATGCCGTGGCCTGGAATATATGAAGGCATCACACGTTACACCTCAGTTGTAGTATCTGCCATGTAACAACCTGTACCTATACATCTCCCACGTACGTTTACAATTTACCGTAACATCTCCAGTATTCTTTCTCATTCGCTCGCTCTGACATCGAGCGTAGTCCTTACATGAGCTACTGCTTCTTGTACGCTGGAGTGATATTTGCGTGTGGATTAGCTTTCCCTTTTACTAGTGTCCCTCGCCATCAGGCAAACCCACTCCGACTTCTGAGGTACTTGTAATTTACGTCCCCAAGTCAAGGATGAGACGTCAACATTTTAGCTCAGCTGACCAGTGTAGGGGTTGAACCCGCTACCTCGATATCAGCACATCTGACATTTAAGAGCGAGCGCCCTTATCCATTCGGCCGTGCTGAGTATTATACGCACAGATTTTTCTCACTTTGCTCGCGAAAACTCGGGCGCGTATTATACACAGATAAACAAGAATACGTAATTCTCTATTTGGAAATTTAATTAGGTGAGCTTCTTTCTAGTGATATTCCTGAACAACGAATGTACAGTACCTCACATTTAGATACGAGGGCGAGTCAATAAGTAAGTTACACAGTTCTGTGGGATAGCAGGTAAATATAGTTGGTGTTTTCTACAGGTGTCATTAGGTGACTATAGTTTAAAAGACAAAAATGGGAATATGATAAATACCAATGAGGAAATGTACAACACATGGAGAGAATATTTTGTTGAATTACTAAATTGTGAAGCTCCAAGTAACACTTTCCCACAAGAAGAGGTTCCAACATGTGAACCACAAATTGAAGAACCTACATTTGAAGAAATCCTATATGTAATCACACGACTTAAAAACAATAAGGCAACTGGGACTGATGGAATTGCTGCTGAATTTATAAAGGCAGGTGGCCATGCATTACACCTAAAGCTATATGAACTAATAATAAAAATCTGGAGGACAGAAGAATTACCCCATGACTGGAAAGAGTCATTATTGATACTTATCTTTAAGAAAGGAGACAAGTTCCAATGTGAAAATTATAGAGCTACAACAAGCTATAAGCTATAAGATACTATCCGCAGTATTACTAAATAGACTAAAACCATATTCAGAAGACATATTAGGTGACTACCAGGCGGGTTTTAGACAAAACAGATCAACAATAGATCAGATATTTATCTTACGACAAATAGCCGAGAAAAATTGGGAATATAAAAGAGATCTCCATAACATTTTTGTGGATTTTAAAAAGGCTTATGATAGTGTCCATAGGAATAGTCTATGGAATGCTATGCAGGAATTTGGAATACCAAGGAAGTTAATCAACATGACCAGACTATGCATGGAAGATACTTATAATATAGTAACATATAAAGGCAGGAAAACAGACCCTTTCCAAATAACATCTGGCTTGAAACAGGGTGATGCACTATCTCCGCTACTCTTCAATCTGGCTCTTGAGAAAGTTGTAACGAAGGTAAAGGAGGAATGTGATATTGGAGGAACATCCAAGCTTCTTGGTTATGCAGATGATATAGATATTATAGGGCAAAGTGAACAAAAGACATTGGAAATATTGACTCACTTAAAGGAAAAAGCCCAACAGATGGGGCTGGTTATCAACAATCTTATCAATATAAGACAGAATATATGGTAATTTCAAGAGACGGAATGGCTAAAAACTCTGGCCACACACAAATAGATAATATGAGCATTAAAAGAACGGAAACATACAAATACCTGGGTACAATCTTCAACTGCTCCAACATCATAAGGGAAGAAATACAAACTAGAATCAACTCTGGAAATAAGATATACTATGCACTACACCATCTACTAAAATCAAATGCGCTATCTCGTAACACCAAAATCACAATATACAAAACACTGATCAGACCAGTTGTGCTGTATGGTTCTGAAACCTGGAGTACAACGAAAGGAGACGAAGCCTTGTTACAAACCTTTGAGAACAAAATTTTAAGACGCATCTTTGGACCCATTAGGGATACACAAAGTGGAGAGTGGAAAAGAAGAAGTAACAAAGACATTTATGATCTGTTTAAGTCCCCGCTAATCACTGGTATCATGAAGGCTAATAGACTACAATGGCTGGGGCATATAGAAAGAATGGAAGATAATAGGGAAACAAAACTCGCTTACACTCAGGAAATAAATGACCGTAGACCCCAAGGTAGACCAAGAAGACGGTGGAGAGATAATACATATACAGACTTACAAGCACTTGGAATCAACGACTGGCAAGAGAGGGTCCACCAGAGAGACGAATGGAGACGGATTGTATCTGCAGCAAAGAACCTCAATGGCTCGGAACGCTGAAGAAGAAGAAGAAGAAGAAGAAGAAGAAGAAGAAGAAGAAGAAGAAGAAGAAGAAGAAGAAGAAGAAGAAGAAGAAGAAGAAGAAGAAGAAGAAGAAGAAGAAGAAGAAGAAGAAGAAGAAGAAGAAGAAGAAGAAGAAGAAGAAGAAGAAGAAGAAGAAGTCATTAGGTGACAGCAACATCAAATTCCCGTTCTTCACGTGGCGCTAGGTGTCTCATGCGCATGCGCAGTGCATAAACAAAATGGCGACTGTACTTACGGAGTGTAAAACCAAAGAGCAACGTGCTGTTGTGCCTTTTTGTGTAGGCAAAAGGACTGCCTGCAAAGGACATTCATAAGGAAATGCTTCCTGTTTATGCCTAATCGTACTGTGAAGTTTTATCGATGCTTCATGATGCAATTCGAAGAAAACGTCCAGGACTGCTGACTAGATGAGTGTTGCTTCTTGATGACAATGCCAGGCCACATACGGCTCGATTAACTCAGGAGAAAATTTACCAACTAAAGTGGGAAGTTTTGCAACATCCACCTTACAGCCCCGACCTATCCCCCAGCGATTTCCACCTTTTTGGTCCACTGAAAGCCCAACTTGGCGGGAAACATTTCGCGAATGACACCGAAGTTGAATGTGAAGTGAAAACGTGGTTCAGAAAACAGAGCACGCAGTTCTATGCAACCGGTTTGGGAGGACTGATAAAACGATGGGATAAGAGCATCAATGTTGATGGAGATTGTGTTGAGAAATAAAGGGACAATGTATGTATACAAATAAACTGGTTTCAAGTTGTTATCATATTTAGTTATTTTTCTACAGCCATTTCTGGCTTACTTATTGACTTACCCTCGTATTTCGCACCCATTTCTGTTTGTTATAATACGTTCAGACTATTTTTAAGCAAATGTTTTGTAAGATAAAACCTTCAAAAACTGATGGTGCGTGTATACACGAATTTCCATTTTAACAGAAAATGTTCGTCTTAAACCTTCATGCGTATTATCCATCCATCCATCATGTGCCATGCCGGTAAGCGTGGGCGGTCATGTTCTGCCATCTCACTCGATTACCAGAGTCGTGGATCAGCTCCGTGTTTCTGTCTCGACCATGCCACAAGGCCAAGCCATCCAGGTACTTGCTTCTAGGTCTTCCCCTTGGTCTGTTCCCCTCGATCTTACCAGTTGTCACCAAGTTCTCCAAATCATTTCTTCTTATAACATGCCCAAAAAATTGTGACTGTCTACGTCTAATGTCTCTAATCAGTTTACGATCTTCATTTGTTTCTTGAAGGACTTGTTCATTGGTCTCTCTGGCTGTCCATGATATTCTTTGCATTTTCCCCAGAAACCACATTTCTGCAGCCATCAGATGTTTTTCAGCCTGACTGCTCATTGTCCAAGCTTCACATCCATATAAAAGTACAGGTTCTATGTAGCATCTCAACACTCTTATACAGGCGTGTATATTGTACATTCAATTGTTTAAAGTAACCCATAACTTCTCAAGGATGTTTAATGGGTGTCCTGTTTTGACTAGGTGCACATTTGAGTGACCCGTAGAGGTTATTTTAAATGTAAAGGTAATAAAATTATATATAATAATTGTCTAAAAACAAACAACTATTTTGCAAATGAGTCTGCGACCCCCCCCCCCCCCCCCCCCGGGGACATTTGCGCTATACTACTTTGAGAAGCCTTGTTTATCCATGTTTTGAAGTTAGCAGGACTGCCTTTTCTTAACATATTATGTTCTTTTTCTTATGTCTTTTACTTATGCCATTAGGCGTCGTGGGGAGGGGTAATTGAAGTTCCAGCTCCTGTGACTACTGCCTTCCTTCCATTTTCTTCCATGAATCGTAAGCAGTGTTATTCTAGGATCAAGTAAATTCCCTATCCGTTTGCTAGACCTGTCATAGGTTCCTCACCTACTTAACTATTTTTATATTTGCTACAACCACTAACATATTATTACTATCTGCTTAAATATAGTGCAGTAGTTTAGCTGTTCTATTAGTGCAGTCGACTGTTGTTCACATTTCTCGCACTTTAGCACATAAAGGTAGATAATAGATGGGCTCTGACATTCAGCACGAAACAGGTTCTCCTGGGGGTAAACTAAGCCACGCCTATTTGTGGGCCTTTTTTCAATACCTTTATGTTTGGTTAGTTTAAAAATAGCAATTAAATGATAATTTTAGATAACTGACATTCACAGCATGAAAATATCTGATGTTGCTGGGGAATTTAATGGAAATAATTAGCACACTAATTTACGAAGAATAAAATTATGGGTTATCAAAAAGCTACAATTATGACGGAGTGACACTTTCAAACAATTTTACACCTATCTCCCGGCTTAAGAATTTTACATCTCTCTCTGTATCAGACTCTCTTTCTCTCTCTAATCTCATCTCATCTCTCTCTCTCTCTCTCTCTCTCTCTCTCTCTCTCTCTCTCTCTCTCTCTCTCTTAGTCAGTGTGTTTTCTTTTTATTGTGAATATAAAATGCATAATAGATCGCATATAATTGGTGTGCGAAAAATGAGTGGTTGGAGGGGTCAAATATAAGGCGGACCTGCGTGTCCAATGTGTGACCCTTTGAATATACAAAAGTTTGTTCGTTCTTTCTCTCTCTCTCTCTCTCTCTCTCTCTCTCTCTCTCTCTCTCTCACACACACACCCACACACACACACACACTCTATCTTGCGCGCGATGTTTCTCTCTCTATCTCTCTATCTCCCTCTCTCGCCCTCTCTTCCACCCCCGCCCCTAATTTCTCTCTCTCTCTCTCTCTCTCTCTCTCTCTCTCTCTCTCTCTCTCTCTCTGTATTTCGCTCCCACTCCTCTCTCTATTTATTTCCCCCCCCCCTCACTGTCTCTATTTCTCTCCCCATACTTATTTCTCTCCCTCTCTTTCTCTCTCTCTCTCTCTTTCTCTCTCTCTCTCTCTCTCCTCTTTCTATATTTCTTTCGCTCTCCCCGTCTCTCCCTCTCTCCATTTCTCTCTCTCTATCCAGCAGATGCTCTATATATTTAATTATTGAATTGAAGCCTACCATTCTACCCGAAGCATGCCTGTCTTCATCATACTTTGTGAGTCCGTTACAGTCACCACATGCGTGTGCTATTTGTCCTCCAGCCACTGGAATTCTGCCCAGTGTTGCCATTTTAGTTCGCGCTAAATTTAGTGCTTTTTCAAATCAGTTAGTGCGAAAATTTTCCTTTTAGCGCGGCCGCGTAAATTTAGTCCTTCACAAAATTTTTGTGGTGCTTTTTTGGGGTGGGTAAAAATTACTTTAAAATTCATTTTGGGAACACTAAAAAGCCGAATTTGAACTGAAGCGAGGGACTAAAACAGTCTTAGTACGTTACCGCGCAATATTCAACTAATTTAACTCCCTTTAATAGCAGACTACAAGTTTCCCGATGAGAAAGAAATTCGTGGAAGGTGCATCCAGTTTTTAATAGAGCTATTGACACAGCTGCGTTTACGTACACCCGAAAACGTTCGAGTGTTACAGTCCATGTCATGTCTTAGTGGAAGTGGAATGTCTACAGCCAATGAAGCCCTGTATATTGGATCTTGCTAAAATGTTTGTAGAAGATGCAGCTACTCTCAGCCGCATCGATTTCCAGTGGAGAAAACTTCATCATATGCAGTGGACACAGACCTCTGACACACTTGGACTGTGGGCAGAAATAGCCTCATACAGGGATGCCACCGGTGAAAATCCTTTCCAAGATCTTACAGATTTAGCTTTAACTCTGCTCATTTTACCCCATTCTAATGCGGACGTGGAGCGTATTTTCAGTCAGATGGGAGTTATAAAATCAAAATTGCGGAATAGACTTAGCATAAAGAGTTTGACAGCTGTTTTGACTATTAGATATGGAATGAAAAGATATGGCAAATGCTGTCATGATTATAAACTACCTAAGGATATTCTGCGAAAAATTGGATCACAGGAGGCATATACATGTTTCTTTCAATCATCCTCCTCATCCTCATCATCGCAGCAGCAAACACAGCAGGAAATAGCTACAGAAACTGGAGGAGTTGTTTGACTGGATTTGGCAGATCTGGAATAAACTTCATTCTAATATTCAGTGATAATAATAAATTATAATGTGCTACTTTATAACATTTTGAATGAATACCGCTAGGGCTTGTTTTAGTGATTTCCCAAAAAAGTAGTATTGCAATTTGGTTCTTTTTTGGCTCGAAAGTAGTTCTGATTGGGATTTGGCGGATCTGGAATAAACTTCATTGTAATATGAAGTGATAATAATAAATTATACTGTGCTACCTTGTTACATTTGTAATAAAAACAGTTGGTGCTTTTTTTTTTTTGGTGCTTCCTAAAAAAATTTGGTGCTTTTAAGTGCTTTTTTGGTCGATTTTGGTGCTTTTAAGTGCTTTTTTTTGGTCGATTTTGGTGCTTTTTCATCAAAGGGAGATGGCAACACTGATTGTGCCGTGACTTCCTCCACCTCCATTCTCAGACGCCAGGCTCTTCTGCAGCAAACACTGTCCACCAGCCTTCCAGATAAACCTCTCAGGCACTTTTATCGTCTCTTAGCACAAAGCCATCCGTGTAGATCAGGGGTGGGCAAACTACGACACGCGGGCCGCATGCGGCCCGGCAACTGATGTTATGCGGCCCTCGAGGGCATTGAGAAATAACAAATATTTTACTTCGTTTTTAAGTTATTTTGTTGAATTTTACAGAATTTCATGTACCGTTATGATTGTTTAAAAATTTTTTATAAAATGTATTTCTAATTTCCTATTTTTGTAAACAGTCCTTAACCTTCGTAATGTAATGCTAAAATGCGAATGTAACGATTTAAATATAGAGAAATATTTATCGACATATAAAAATTTAATACGGATGATTTTATGAAAAACAGATATTTTTCCGGTGAATAAAATGATTTATTGTGCAAGAAAATATTAAATTAAAATGTTGTTTTTGCTGTTATAAATTATTTCCACATTTACAATGTTCAAATTAATTTATTTGTTGTAGTAGTCTTGAAGCTATGGCAAATTACTGAGCGTAATCTTGCCAAGAAATCAACAATCAGCTGAAAGATGCTGATGTTGACAGCGATGTCCTGTAAAGGACATGCGAACAAAAAATAAAACAGTAGTCTTGATAGATTTCTTAAATTTATTCTGAGTTTAATCCTTGTTTTCCTAATATATTATTTTCACACACAGCGGGAAGTAGGTTTTGTTTCATTTCCTTTTTAAAGCTTTCTAAATTTCTAACTGTTAGAATTTTATTAAAACAATAAGTGTCACTTTAAAAAAAGTTAGATTGAAGATGAATGCCGTGTGTTTAATGATGAGGGGACAACTGCGTACTGTTTTATAAAAGTTGGTAGCAAATCAGTTTGCTTGTTATGTCGTGGGTCAGTGGCTGTCTTCAAGGAGTACACTTTAAAAACATTACCAAACAAAACATTCCAATTTCGGATACAATTTAACAACCGAAGAGAGGGAAAGGAAATGCCTTGAATTGGTGAACAATTTGGAGAAACAGCAAACTGTTTTCAGTAAACAGTCTTCAATTCAAGATGCTGCAACAGAAGCTAGTCTTGTGCTGTCACACAAAATTGTAAAACAGAACAGGCCATTTTCTGATAGCGAGTTCATCAAGGAATGTTTGCTAAATGCAGCAAACATTTTGTGTCCAGAACCAATAAAAACAAATTTGACAACATTGCTTTATCAAGGAGAACTGTGGTCAGACGTATTGATAAGATAAGTGACAATTTGATGCATAAACTTCAAGATGCAAGTAAACAATTTTTATGGTACTCTCTTGCTTTGGATGA
This sequence comes from Cepaea hortensis, assembly GCA_963921405.1. Taxonomy (NCBI): domain Eukaryota; kingdom Metazoa; phylum Mollusca; class Gastropoda; order Stylommatophora; family Helicidae; genus Cepaea; species Cepaea hortensis. The sequence goes on from OY992876.1 coordinate 291,656,128, forward strand.
GAGTACCGATGTACATGATACTGCCTAATTATTGATATTTATATGTGGAATAAACACTTCTTTCAAACTCAATGAAGAATTACTGAGTGTTGAGTCACTCAAAGACACAACCACAGGCCATGATGTATTCAATGTTGTTACTAATTGTATTGAAAGAACTGGGTTGGTTTGGAACAAGATTGCAAGTGTTACAACTGACGGAGCTCGTGCTTTGACTGGAAAAAATGGTAAAGTTGATAAGTGATAAGATTAAAGCAGAATATCCTGACCACACATTATTACCACTTCACTGTGTGATTCATCAAGAAAGTCTGTGTAAAACTGTTTTGAATATCAAGCTTGTTATTGACCCAGTTGTCAGTGTCATCAACCTCATGAGATCAAGAAGACTTAATCACAGTCAGTTCAAGGCATTACTTGACGATTTGGAAACTGAACATTCCGATGTCCTGTACGACACCAGTGTTCGATGGCTGAGTCTCGGCAAGATGTAGAGGCTAGTGTGGGAACTCAGAGAAGAAATAGTGATGTTCCTAGAGATGAAGGGCAATGAATGTGACTATAATACTAATATTGTCAATAAAGAGTGGAAGTTAGACTTTAATGTTTGCCATTGAAATTATGGAAAAGTTAAATGAACTGAATGTCAAACTTCAGGGCAATAGTATGTTTGCACATGAATTGTATGTACATGTAAAATCATTTCAGGCGAAACTCTCACTGTTCTCCACACAAGCAAGTGAAAAAAGGTTTTGTCACTTCCCGTTGCAGAAACAAGAATCCATTTCTGGTGAAATGACTGAAAAGTAAGAAGCCCAATTAGATGCATTGATTGAAGAATCTGGATGGAGATTCCAAGATTTCAAGAACTTAAAGCCACAGTTCAATATTCTCAGCTCCCCTTTTAGTGCAGAAGCTGATACAGCCATAGAGGACATACAGTTGGAGCTGCTTGATTCACAAGCAGATCATGACCTGAAAGAGAAATTCAAGTCAGATGGTTTGCTGGATTTCTATGGATCTTTATCATAAGAATCATTTCCCAACTTGGAAAACTTTGCAGCTAAACTTGTATCATTGTTTGGATCAACATACATTTGCGAACATTTGCTTGAAGATCAACAAATTTAAGAATAGATCTTTATTGTCGGACTGCAACTTGCATGCTGTCATGCGAATTTCAACAAGTAAACTTGCTCCAGATTTCAAGAATATTGTCAAAAATTGCAAGCAGTTACATACATCTCATTAGAAATCAATAATTGTAGTGACAATGTAGTAGGTTTGTGTCTAAATTAAAGCCATTGAAAGATAATTAAAAAAAATTACTATAATAAAACATTGTAACATCTTGTTAAGAAATTAGTAAAGGTTTTTGTCCATATTGTAAACTATAATGTATAAGTGTATAAGTAAAATAAAATTGCAATAATTAGTTATTTATACTGTTTATAACATTTAAAATATTTCATAATTACGTATTGTGATAGGTTGCTGTAAACAAAGTGTACATAATATATATATATATGTGGCCCTACACACGAAAAGTGTGCCCACCGCTGGTGTAGATGATGACATGGCTTGGTCGCCAACTGTCCTGGATCAGTTGTTGCACCTCCCATTCGGTGCAGTTTGCCGGCTTCAATAGTCTAAACGTGTGGACCGTGTCAATGACATGCCAACTAGTGGTATGGACAAACGTGTGGACGGTGTCAATGACATGCCAACTGGTGGTATGGACAAACGTGTGGATGGTGTCAATGACATGCCAACTGGTGGTATGGACAAACGTGTGGATGGTGTCAATGACATGCCTCCTGGTGGTATGGACAAACGTGTGGACCGTGTCAATGACATGCCTCCTGGTGGTATGGACAAACGTGTGGACCGTGTCAATGAAATGCCAACTGGTGGTATGGACAAACATGTGGACCGTGTCAATGACATGCCTCCTGGTGGTATGGACAAACGTGTGGACCGTGTCAATGACATGCCTCCTGGTGGTATGGACAAACGTGTGGACCGTGTCAATGACATGCCTCCTGGTGGTATGGACAAACGTGTGGACCGTGTCAATGACATGCCTCCTGGTGGTATGGACAAACGTGTGGACCGTGTCAATGACATGCCTCCTGGTGGTATGGACAAACGTGTGGACCGTGTCAATGACATGCCTCCTGGTGGTATGGACAAACGTGTGGACCGTGTCAATGACATGCCTCCTGGTGGTATGGACAAACGTGTGGACCGTGTCAATGACATGCCTCCTGGTGGTATGGACAAACGTGTGGACCGTGTCAATGACATGCCTCCTGGTGGTATGGACAAACGTGTGGACCGTGTCAATGACATGCCTCCTGGTGGTATGGACAAACGTGTGGACCGTGTCAATGACATGCCTCCTGGTGGTATGGACAAACGTGTGGACCGTGTCAATGACATGCCTCCTGGTGGTATGGACAAACGTGTGGACGGTGTCAATGACATGCCAACTGGTGGTATGGACAAACGTGTGGATGGTGTCAATGACATGCCTCCTGGTGGTATGGACAAACGTGTGGATGGTGTCAATGACATGCCAACTGGTGGTATGGACAAACGTGTGGATGGTGTCAATGACATGCCAACTGGTGGTATGGACAAACGTGTGGATGGTGTCAATGACATGCCTCCTGGTGGTATGGACAAACGTGTGGATGGTGTCAATGACATGCCACCTGGTGGTATGGACAAACGTGTGGATGGTGTCAATGACATGCCACCTGGTGGTATGGACAAACGTGTGGACCGTGTCAATGACATGCCAACTGGTGGTATGGACACGGGGTTTATAGCTTTTAATTTAGTTTTTTTTAAAATTACATTTAATAATAATTTTTTTTGGAGCTCGTTCGCTTTGAACTCAAGCGTAGTTCATACACACTACTTCCAGTAGTGCTGGACTGAATTTTGCGTGTGGATTAGCTTTCCCTGTTAACAGTGTGCCGGTCTCCTGGCGAAGAGTTAACGACTTTGTAATCCCGTATATCCACGTGAGGGACATAGCTGCGCGAGATTCGGCAGCGGGTCGCGTCGTGTTGGTTACTTACGGGGTATGTGAGCCGGTTGCTCAGAAAGCAATCGCAAACTACTAAGCGTAATCTTGCCAAGAACATCAACAGCGACTAAAAAGTGCTGGTGTTGACTTCAACGTCCTGTAAGGAATATGCAACTTTAAAAAAAAAAGCAGTGTCCCTCGCGATCAATCGAACCCACTCCGACTTCATGGATACTTGCAATTTGCGTTCCCAAGTCAAAGACGACAGATCAACATTTTAGTCCAACTGTCCAGTGTAGGGGTTGAACTACATACCTCGGCATAAGCTCACCGGATGTTTAAGAACACGCGTTCTTATCTATTCGGCCATGCTGACTTCCTAATAACTATTTAGCAAATGCAAGTCGTCTTCCTATTCTTCCTTCCTTCCTTCCTTTTTTCTTCGAATATAAATCGGCCAGCTAGCGAGAAATAAAGAAAGAAAGAAAGAAAGAAATAAAGAAGAAAGAAAGAAAGAAAGAAAGAAAGAGACAAACAGACAGACAGGCAGGCAGGCAGGCAGTCAGGCAGGCAGGCAGACAGGCAGGCAGACAGGCAGACAGATAGACAGACACAGAGGCTAGTGACAGCTAGATAAACTGGCAGAGAGGCAGGTCAGGTGGTAGAAGGGCAGGCAATCAGACAGGCATTGGCCATATACAGACAGACAGTTAGGCAGATACATAGTAGACACACAGATAAGTAAACAAGAGGAAAGGTACAGACAGACAACGAGGCAAACAGACAGATAAAGACAAAGAGAAGCCAGTTACAGACAGACATATAAGCATATATACAGACAAACAAAGAGATCTGCAGACAGACATATAAGCATATATACAGACAAACAAAAGAGACCTGCAGACAGACATATAAGCCTATATACAGACAAACAAAAGAGACCTGCAGACAGACATATAAGCCTATATACAGACAAACAAAAGAGACCTGCAGACAGACGTGCAGGCAGAAACACAGACAGTCTAATAAAGACAAAGAGAAGCCAGTTACAGACAGACATATAAGCCTATATACAGACAAACAAAGAGACCTGCAGACAGACATATAAGCCTATATACAGACAAACAAAAGAGACTTGCAGACAGACGTGCAGGCAGAAACACAGACAGTCTAATAAAGACAAAGAGAAGCCAGTTACAGACAGACATATAAGCCTATATACAGACAAACAAAGAGACCTGCAGACAGACATATAAGCCTATATACATACAAACAAAAGAGACCTGCAGACAGACGTGCAGGCAGAAACACAGACAGTCTAATAAAGACAAAGATAAGTCAGTTACAGACAGACATATAAACCTATATACAGACAAACAAAAGAGACCTGCAGACAGACGTGCAGGCAGAAACACAGACAGTCTAATAAAGACAAAGAGAAGTCAGTTACGGACAGACACATAAGTATACATACAGACAAACAAATAGACCTGCGGATAGATGTGCAGTCAGAAAATCAGACAGACAGAAGGCCCTCCCAAATTGACGTTGGACAAACACAGACAGGTTTTTTTTGTGTAAAACTGCATATAGGGGTTTGCGGGGAGATACGGACTTCTGTTGCTGGCGTGTAGAATGTGAGCAGTCAAAGCTAAAACAAATGTTGATCTTCCTCCTTGCCAGCAAATGTACATCTGTGCACCTGTACCATCAGGGAAACTCCGGTGTACACCAGGACACCTGCCTTCACCGTCATCACGTGCCTTCTCAACTGCCTTGGGAGTTCCGTGTATCTCTAGAAATTTTAGTCTCCGGTGTTGTGGGTAAATTGTATTGGTGATAGCCCTCCATGATGGTAGTTCCAGTTGTATTGGGGTTAACATTCCTCTCGCGTAAACTAGGCAGACCGAGAGAGGGATCATGATGCATTGGCAACACATGATCTCTATAATTCAGTCCAGGCTTTGTGCTATAGAGAGGTATAACTCCATCCCTATTCCCGCCATGGGATGTAGTTATTATGCCTTTTTTGTGTGAAGCACAACGTAGCAAACTATCGTTTGTCACGACGGCAAGGTGCCAGTGTCGGTCCTCCAAGCAGCCGTCTCAATCCGTCCAGTATCCCTGGAAATGAAAAGACTTACGAGTTGGCAAAGGCTGGGGGAAACCTCCATCAATCCTGTCTACATTAGACCTGTAGGGAGGCAAGAACACTACTAAAACAACCTGTTCTGTCATTTTGGAGGAAACAAATTAAAAACTACTGGTCAGAACACGAAGGCATAAACGAGCTAGGCAGAAATTCACAGACCAAAATTTTCAGACTCAGAACATGACATGAGGACACGGAGCACATCTCTACCGAATGGGGCTCACTGACTCTGCCTCTTGCAAATGTGGAGTACTCAGGCAAACCCCTAAACCATATCCCGTGAGGCTGCTCTGACTTGGCTGAACAGAGGGGGGAAATCTGGCCAACTGGAGCGACTCTTCGAGAAAAAATCTTGGGGAACGGTGGAGACCTTAGGCGAACGATCGTGTTTGTTATCCATGTTTGAACAGAGGTAACAAACATTGATTGTAGAAGAAGAGGAAGAAGAAGAGGCCCGTCCAGTATCATTTCTCTCCAATTCCAATTCCAAATCCAATTTTTCAACAACAAAAATTCCAAATTCGGACTTTTCTAACCTGCCTCCTCAGTTTTGGTTATTGCTGAGATCCGTGGTTTATGTGGGTATTTTTACCTTGTTTTTTGTCTTGTGCGCTCTTACGAATAAGCCCTACCTCGGATTGGTTGTGTAAGCGTTTGTGTCTGTGACGTCAGCTGGGGGGGGAGGGGGGGGGGGGGCTTGGTCGGCGGCTGTATTTTGTGCCGTCTCCTTTGGTGGTTTCTTTTGTTAGCGAAGGTTCCTGGCTCGTCTGGCTTGACTGGTTGCAGTCCTTATAAGGACATTTTATTTGGTATTTTTGCCTCCTTTTTGTGTATTGCCTGTAGAAGCTTTTCGATGTTGTTTTCCTCCTTGCGCCTTTTTTTTTTTTCTCTTTTGCGTTCGAGTTCTTGCTGTCTTTCGATTGCCTCCTCTATGGTCAGCCATGGGATGCTCTCTTCGGCATCTATGTAGTACTCGAGGTCGGCTTCAATGTCATAGTATATCTCAGGGTATTCTATCGGTTTCCCCCTGAGTTTCTTGGGCTTCTTTTCTTTTTCTTCCCATCGCCTTCTGAATTCCTCGCGCCCGAGTCCCTCTTTAATTTCCTCTCTCTTTGCCGTTTCTATGCATTCCTCCAATTCCTCAAGGTAGGTTCCCCGGGCCACTCCATGCCGTCGTCAGAGTACTCATCTTGATTTTCTTCAGGAGTCTGGCGGGATAATGGTTTCCCCATGAGTTTCTCGGACGTCATGGTTGGGCTGTTGTCTTTATCTTACGGTTTCGGTTTGGTCTTTTGTTGGGTTTCGCCTTGCGGCTTGTCTGTGTTCTCCTGCATGGCTTCTGTTGGTTTGTTTCGGATTAATTCCATTTCAGCTTTCATCAGTTCTCTCTCCGCTTTAATGGTGCGCAGCATTTCTCGGTTTTTCTTCTTCATCTCGGCCATATGTTCCACTTCTTGCTTGATGTTTTGCTGGATCTCCTTTATTTCAGCAAGCAGCTTTTCATTGTCGCTGGTCGGTGCCGGTGTTTGAAGTAGCTTGACTTGTTTTTTCAACTCATCAATCTGGCTTTGTAGTTGTGCGCTTTCAGCTTGCGAGATGCACGTGGCTGTCTCGACCTCCGCATTGCTTCCTTATATGATGTCTTTGTGGTAATGGCGAGCTTTAAGACATCTCTGCGTCTTTGGAGGTAAGGACAGCCCAAGTATCTTGCTCCATGTTTGCCCAGGCAGTTGGCGCACTTTATTTTGTTGTTGGGTGCTCGGAAGTCCGTGTCCAGCTTGGCCAGCGAACACTCCTTGAAGACGTGGTGATCGGCGCAGTACCGGCAAATTTCTGTCTTACTGCGACATGCGGCTCTGCTGTGGCCGGCCCTCTGACATCTGGAACATTGAGTAATCCGTGATATGAATCCTTCAGGTTGTTGTATTTTCTTATCTATCGATACCTGGCATGGTATCTCATTGCCTCAGTCGTCACCACCGCCAGCGTGGTTTGGATCTTTGAGTACGTCAGGATCCGCTCCGCTGTCAAGATTCGGATGATGAGATTCTCTTCTTGTAGCTGCTTCATGATTTGTTTGTCTGACAGCTTCACTTGAATACGCTTGACAACCCATCTGACTGTTTTTGAGTCGGTGTTTCCGACTCTGGTGTCTTTCTCCTCCTTCTCAGCTGTGTTGTCTCTTGTCTGTGGTGGGTTGTCGTCGATCTTCCTCGTGGTGGCTTCAGTTGTAACTCTAGTTTCAGGTTCTTTGCTGCAGCTCAAATTTCTCTCAGTCTGCCCCTGCCTCTTATACTGTCCATCTTTCCAGTGGTCACGGCGTTTTCCAGTGCCTTTCTTGACAGTCTTGTGTCGTGGCACAGAAGGGAGTCAACACACGAATTGGTCCATGACATCTGAGATCGCAATTTGTGAAGAAGCATGATTACACAAGCCAGCCGGCAAGGCACTGGATGATGATGATGATGATGATGATTACGTCGAACGACGTCAATGCACACCGGGCATTGCCATACGTGCTCAGTCCCCCGATGCAGCAACCATCTCACAGTCCACTTCCCACTGTTGCCAGAAGGGGTTGATATGGTATCTCCTGTCTTTCCCACGAAGGCGGCATTGTCGTGCTTGATGTTCAGCAAAGGACTTGCTGCAAGATGATAGTGTCCTAGAGCCGTGGCCACACAGTGGGTGGGGGTTTGGATCTGTCTGTTCTACTGGATAGATCAAATCCCCTTACGTTACCCGGGATTAGAACCCGGATCTCGTGCTTGAGAGGCTGGTATACTAATCCCCGCCGCTTACAGGATTTAAATTTTTCTGTCAAATCCGATAGCATGTATTGGAGACGGAGAGTCTCCGTGGCCAAGGAGTGAAGCCGCCGATCTCGCGCTGCGAAGGTTCTGTGTTCGATTCCGGACTTCGTTATTTGATTCACGAGTTCACTAGTGCAGTTTTCACGGAGACTCCTGGGGGTTGTCGCTGGAGCTACGGAGTTCGTGCTTTGTGCGATGCTTTCGGCAGGCCACTGTGCGGAAAGAGACCGAGCCATATGGGATAAAACCCGATGCAATAAAGGCGATCATTTTTGCCCTCTAATAAAACTGGCCACCCCCACCCTCAACCGCCCTTTACAAATAAATGCATATTTTTGCGCTCGCTCGCTTTGAACTCAAGCGTAGTTCATACACACTACTTCTAATAGCACTCAACTGAATGTTTCTGTTTTGTGGTCTAGCTTTCCCTATTATCAGTACCCCTCGTTATCTCGCGAACCCACTCCGACTTCAGAGGTATTTGTAATTTACGTCCCCAAGTCAAGGACGAAAATGCATATAAGAATGTAGTTTTGTGTGTATTTCGGTTGAAAGGATTCATTCATTACACTGCTTCATTTTATGCGGAACTTGTTTCTGCCCCTGCGCCAGGCGAGACACATGGACGTGTATCACACAATGTAGTACACATCATATACAGAAATGTCAGTTGTTGAGGCACTCTTCGGGCCTTCGATTAACATCAGAGGTAAATTGTCGGTCATTAATAGACACTCATAGAAGTGAAAGAAAGAAGCAGATATAAGAGAACACACTGACGTCTTACCAAGGCCACTGCACACTTAGCGCCATACCTTTGCGCGTAATATTTACTGGCCGACACTCAGGACTCCGAGGACAGGCCAGACGGACGCATAATCAGACTGCTGTTGGTATCATTAGTATTGGGACTCTTTGCTGGCTGTTGAAGGTGAGGACGGAGCACGTATGGGAATGTCCCGAATGCAATTACTCACTGCCAGAGCGCAACCCACACTTTCAGACAATGTTTCTAAGTGTACACCTCTTCCACCCACTTACCCAGCTTCCAAGCCACCCTGTAACACAGCAATACCCCCACAAAGCCTGCCGGTCGGGTATTCTATAGAGCAGTGTTTCCCAACGTGGGGCCCACGCCCCACAGGGGGGCAATTTGACTGTTAAGGGGGGCAATTCGAAAATGGAAGAAATCGGCTGAATATAACAAAACGGGGAGACTTGAGACTGAAGTTAACTAAATTGGAACCTGACATAAGATATCTTTGCAGCAAGCATCAAGCGCAAGGATCTCACTAAATTTAAATAATAAATAATTACTAATAATTAAAATAATATAGAAAAATCTTTCATTAAAATTATTTTGTACTTGAATTTCAGTTCTCCATTATATGTTTTGAAAATTTACTTACTGTGTTTGCTCAATAATTACCTAGTGATGTCTTCCTAAAACCTATCATTCAAGTTTCTTTAGTGAACATTTCAATTTTTGAATATTAAAAATAATGTATATGTTGAGGGGGGTGGGGCGGGGGAGGGGGGCAATATGAATTTTAGAAAGGCTTAAGTGGGGCATGGTACAAAAAAGGTTGGGAAACACTGCTATAGAGCCTGTAACCCCAAACACGGCCTTCTAGTATTCCGATCCTTAATTTAGAAGCAGTACATGTTGGCTGACACGCATGTGTTCTCTCCTTTGTGCCTGTATAGTGTATACCTACGTAGCTTTCAGCAAATAAGGCGCACCATTGCTGCAGTGGGCGCAGGAATATGCGTCTGTAGCCACAAGTAAGCCAACAGCGACTACTGTAGCCTGGGTAGGTACATATTCGAGGCTGTCGTTGGTGACACCGCAGGTCCTGTGGCTACACGGCAGATGCTGACGAATAGACCGGGCTGCGTAGAATGTCCTCCTGTAGTTTAACATGACAACACCCACACAGAAACACGCTGTTAACTGATTCACTGCCAAACAGAAACACGCTGTTAACAGATTCACTGCCAAACAAGAAGTAGGTTTGCATCAAATAAATACAGATGGCAGAAAATGAGGCGTAAGGGTGTGCCACGGTTATGACTTAAAAGTTGTTAATGTGGTAGCAGGTATGTTGTATTATAACGCAAGGACAACATATCGCTGATACATAAGCCCATTGCAGATTCGGGAAGTCGCTTAAGACGATTAATCATCCCATTGCACATTTAACAAGTTCAGAAAGACGTCCTACAGAAAATAACATCGGTACAGCGGTTTGCACTCTCTTCTACGAGGATAACAACGTGTCCCTGTGCAGGTTCCGGCTGTGGGTCTGTGATATGATGGAGTTGTATGTCTGGATGCACGGAGATGTGTGATGTGGTGGAGTCATCACATGTTGTATGTCTGGATGCACGGAGATGTGTGATGTGGTGGAGTCATCACATGTTGTATGTCTGAATGCACGGAGATCTGTGATGTGGTGGAGTCATCACATGTTGTATGTCTGAATGCACGGAGATCTGTGATGTGGTGTAGTCATCACATGTTGTTCCCCCTGTAGACGAGCGATGAGCGCAGGAGTCGGATCCTCTCCGACCGCGCCGATGACATTATAAGCGGTGCACCCTATCAACCACATTAAAGCGTCCGCCTGTTTACTGTCTTCTACTAGAATTTTAACTTTCCACTTTCGTCTGAGAGAATTTTGACTTTCTAAACCTTTTTTTTTTTTGGAGAATGTTAACTCTACACTATCCCCTAAGGGAATGTGGACTTTGAGCTATCTTCTCAGAGAATTTTGATTTTGCACTATCATTTAAGAGAAAGAAAACACAAACTCACACACACGTGTGTGTGTGTGTGTGTGTGTGCGCGCGCGCGCGCGATCGATTACTCAGTGGAAGAATACAATTGTTTTCGTTTAACCTTGATGGTCTGAGTATATTCTAAGGCTGCCTACGCCTCTGTGTGCTCGCTGGTATCTCTGTTTCCCCTGTCTCAAGATGAATAGATGTATTGCTACCAGAATAGCGCCTGTATATCCGAAAAGAGATCCTGTACAGGGAGTAGATCACAGCACACACCAGACAATAGACAGAAACGGAAATTAATAGACACTATATATATATATATATATATATATATATATATATATATATATATATATATATATATATATATATATATATATATATATATATATATATATTTGTGTGTGTGTGATGTGTCCACAGGTATGTGATCTATCTAGGTAGAGATGACACCTTCTTGTGTGTGTCTAAGGGGGTGATCGATCTAGGTAGGGATGGCACCTTTCTGTGTGTGTGTGTCTACATGTGTATAAACTATCTAGGTAGAGATGACACCTTTCTGTGTGTGTGTGTGTCGACATGTGGGTGATCTATCTAGGTAGGGATGGCACATTTCTCTGTGTGTGTGTGTGTGTGTGTGTGTGTGTGTACAGGTGTATAATCTATCTAGGTAGGTATGACACCTTTCTGTGTGTGTGTGTGTGTGTGTGTGTGTGTGTGTGTGTGTCTACATGTGGGTGATCTATCTAGGTAGGGATGACACCTTTCTGTGTGTGTCTACAGTTGAGTGATCTATCTAGGTAGGGATGACACCTCTCAATGTCTACAAGTGGGTGATGGATCTAGGTAGGGATGACACCTCTCTATGTCTACAAGTGGGTGATGGATCTAGGTAGGGATGACACCTCTCTATGTCTACAAGTGGGTGATGGATCTAGGTAGGGATGACACCTCTCTGTGTGTGTCTACAGTTGAGTGATCTATCTAGGTAGGGATGACACCTCTCTATGTCTACAAGTGGGTGATGGATCTAGATAGGGACGACACCTTTCTGTGTCTACGTGTGTATTATCTATCTATGTAGGGATGACACCTCTCTATGTCTACAAGTGGGTGATCTATCTAGGTAGGTATGACACCTTTCTGTGTGTGTGTGTGTGTGTGTGTGTGTGTCTACAAGTGGGTGATCTATCTAGGTAGGTATGACACCTTTCTGTGTGTGTGTGTGTGTGTGTGTGTCTACAAGTGGGTGATCTATCTAGGTAGGGATGACACCTTTCTGTGTGTGTCTACAGTTGAGTGATCTATCTAGGTAGGGATGACACCTCTCTATATCTACAAGTGGATGATGGATCTAGATAGGGACGACACCTTTCTGTGTCTACGTGTGTATTATCTATCTATGTAGGGATGACACCTCTCTATGTCTACAAGTGGGTGATCTATCTAGGTAGGGATGACACCTTTCTGTGTGTGTGTGTGTGTACAGGTGTATCATCTATCTAGGTAGGGATGACACCTTTCTGTGTGTGTGTGTGTCGACATGTGGGTGATCTATCTAGGTAGGGATGGCACATTTCTCTCTCTCTGTGTGTGTGTGTGTGTACAGGTGTATAATCTATCTAGGTAGGTATGACACCTTTCTGTGTGTGTGTGTGTGTGTGTGTGTGTGTCTACATGTGGGTGATCTATCTAGGTAGGGATGACACCTTTCTGTGTGTGTCTACAGTTGAGTGATCTATCTAGGTAGGGATGACACCTCTCTATGTCTACAAGTGGGTGATGGATCTAGGTAGGGATGACACCTCTCTATGTCTACAAGTGGGTGATGGATCTAGGTAGGGATGACACCTCTCTATGTCTACAAGTGGGTGATGGATCTAGGTAGGGATGACACCTCTCTGTGTGTGTCTACAGTTGAGTGATCTATCTAGGTAGGGATGACACCTCTCTATGTCTACAAGTGGGTGATGGATCTAGATAGGGACGACACCTTTCTGTGTCTACGTGTGTATTATCTATCTATGTAGGGATAACACCTCTCTATGTCTACAAGTGGGTGATCTATCTAGGTAGGTATGACACCTTTCTGTGTGTGTGTGTGTGTCTACAAGTGGGTGATCTATCTAGGTAGGTATGACACCTTTCTGTGTGTGTGTGTGTCTACAAGTGGGTGATCTATCTAGGTAGGGATGACACCTTTCTGTGTGTGTCTACAGTTGAGTGATCTATCTAGGTAGGGATGACACCTCTCTATTTCTACAAGTGGGTGATGGATCTAGATAGGGACGACACCTTTCTGTGTCTACGTGTGTATTATCTATCTATGTAGGGATGACACCTCTTTATGTCTACAAGTGGGTGATCTATCTAGGTAGGGATGACACCTTTCTGTGTGTGTGTGTGTACAGGTGTATAATCTATCTAGGTAGGTATGACACCTTTCTTTGTGTGTGTGTGTGTCTACATATGGTTGATCTATCTAGGTAGGGATGACACCTTACTGTGTGTCTACTTGGCCGAGAGTTAGTTGAAGTATACACTAGCTTGTACAAATAATTGGGGGGGGGGGCGGGGGCGGGGTAGGTAGGGATGAAATTTAAGCGTTAGAAATACGAACAACAAATGATCCTACCATCAGCGGAATGTATTAACCACTACAATGAAAACAAGACAATGTAGACCATTGTACAGAAAGATAGCTGTCGACAATGTCCTGTCGCGGGTTTAAGCAATACACCACAAGAACAAATATTTCTACATAGGGGATCACTTGTGTAAACTATAATACCAATAATGTGAAGTCACTTAGTGAATAGCTGTTAATGTACAGGCAGAAATGACAGCATTATATCGCCGTTGATATAGAGAAATCATCACTGGAAGCCTTGGGGGTGTGGTTTAATAGAAGAAAGCTGAACATTCATTGGACAGCCAAAATGAGTATTCTGGACATTTTGAGGAAGGCTAAGTTACAAAGAGAACTTATCACAAAATCAGAAAGAGACAGTCTTCATTTTTTGGCCACATTATGAGATGACAAAAACTGAAACATGTAGTGACAACCGGGAAGACTTGTGGAAAGAGAGCTCGAGGAAAACCGCGAGAAAAATTTATGGACATTCTTGTATCATGGCACGGAAGGCGGTCAACACATGAATTGATCCATGCCGTCAGAGATCGCAATTTGTGGACAAGCACGCCAGACGGCAAGGCACTTGATCACATTTGAAAGCATCACCATGTGTCATTCAGATAAGCGTGGGTGGTCATGTTTCGCCATCTCACACGATCAGCAGAGTCGCGGATCAGCTCTGTGTTCTTGTCTCAACCACACCACGTGGCCAAGCCATCCAGGTATTTACTTTTCTGCCTTCCCTTTGTTCTCTTCCCCTCAATCTTGCCAGTTGTCAGCAAGTTCTCCAATTTACATTTGAATTAGCAGGATTATTAGGCCTATGCCGGTCTCTCTGGCCGAGCGGTTACAACACTTTCTCCGTAATCCCGTTTATCACGCAGCGTCTCGTAGCGGGCGAAAGCTGGAGGCGGTTCGACTCCCGCTGGTGACTTGCGGGATAACTGAGCCGGCCGCTCAGAAAGCAATGGCAAACTACTGAGCGTAATCTTGCCAAGAAATCAACAGACAGCTGAAAGATGCTGCTGTTTACAGCGATGTCCTGTAAAGGATATGCGAATTTAAAAAAAAAAAAATTAGGCCTATACTTTAG
>OY992876.1:291675644-291873144 GCA_963921405.1 Cepaea hortensis
TCCATGGTGTGCTGACTGGTATATAGGTATGTCGGGCTAGCATCATATACACAACACATTTCATCACCTGTACAATGGGCAGTTTTTTAAAAATTATTATTATGCTAGGAGCGCTTGGTGCCCCAAGAGCCGTACTGTCCGCAAACATATGTCAAGTTAGCGTCCACTCTTGAGTCGATAGGCAAGTTTATTAAACGCTACACAGTGACGTTAGAAATCAAAACAAACGCTACAATGTGCCGACAGATATCAAAACAAACGCTACACTGTAGCGACATAAATCAAACCAAATGTTACTCTGTGACGACAGATATCAAAACAAACACTACACTGTGCCGACAGAAATCAAAACAAACGCTACACAGTGACGACAGAAATCAAAACAAACGCTACACTGTGACGACAGTAATCAAAACAAATATATAATCAAATTTATTATTTTTCTTCTTTATTTCTCCCTCCATTTACTTCAGTGAAGTGTTGGAATGGAAGGGGGGGGGGGGGATCTTTTAAGCACTCTTTCTAAAGCTCTTTGTAAATTGGTTTTCATTTCTCGAAGGTTGTTCTTGATACCATCGAATCATCGTTTACTCTTCCCCTGGCGCTATTTTCATCATATTTCTTCAATGTGGTTCTTCGTGCAGATAGTACCAGTGCATTCTTGTGAGATGGCCAAACCACTTAATCTATTGTTCTTTAATGAAGTGCATAACTGGTTTCAAATCTAGTCGTCTTCTAATTTCCTCATTCCTAATTCTATCTCCCACGGCTACTCCCGCTAGGCACCCCATCTCTGTTGTTAGTTATGACTACATTGTTGAGTTTAGGGAGCTGAGCTATCGCTTCCTCTGCTTCTGCTTTGCACCTCCGAGAAGAGGACAGGCCCTAAACCAGCTCACGCCATGTCCTATGTAGTCTTGCTCATGATTAATTGCATTCTGCAGCTAAAGTCTTCTACCTGATTAGGTAGTCAGTCTCTCCCGACCCTCCTTTGGTTGACTCTTATGACATGTATGGTAGGTTACCGTGTTTTTATTCTTTCGGAGTTACGGAGTACTGTCACCACAGCGAGCGAAGGGAGAACGAAGAGTAGAAGACAACGGAATGGAGAGAGAAGGCGGCAGAGATATAGGACTGGTACCCTTAGTGTTGGGACTATCTGTCGTTTGCTGAAGATGGGGACAGAGCGCGGTTGGGAGTGTCCTGAGTGCTGTGATGTCGGTTCTTGATTCAGCTCAGCTGAACTTATTCGTTGCTTATCCTATGGGAAACGGTACCACACGGACGAAATTCAACGTAATCTCTAACCTGGTTGGGTGAACTATATATTGACGTCTGTGAATAATGTATATATGCTACTGGCGCTGTGATAAGACTGTCAAAGAAAATAGTCCGGGATAGTTTTCGAGGAACCGCCTGGAACTTGCGTTCTTGCCTGCTCAAAGACAGTCAGTCTGGTTTTGCCGGTGTCATCCAACTCCATGACGGCGCCATAATTTCCACAGCGGTAGCAGTAGTTTGGGGCACTGAACACCGTCAGTAAATTCCTATTGTGCCACCAGTTGTACCCATCCATGACCATCTGGTGGGCCCTGGCTACCAGAGATAATCCGTTTGTGTGGTTGAAAGCTTCTGAAACATCCTCTCCAAAACCGAATCCAGCGCCTCGAGGCGACAATGCCCAGCCGTCTCGGTCTTCGGGATCCGACCACAGGAGGTCGCAGATTGGACCCTCGTGTGGTACTTCCTGAATGCGGTCCAACACTCTAATGTGGTCGAGAGAGTCGATGGAAGGGGACAGTCCGCCATGCAGGCAGAACACGGCGTCATTAACCAGTGCTGTCAGGGGCAGGTAATCGAACAGGTCGGTGAAGTACTTCCAGACGTTTGGGTTGCCGTACTTGCGAAGACACTCATCGTAGAAGCCGTAGACTTGGGTGCTCATTCTGCATTCGTGGTTGCCGCGCAAGATGGTGATTCTGTCTCTGTAGCGAATCTGAGGACATTGTACAGATCAGTGAGTAGGGGAAGTATAGATCACTGAGTGGGGGAGTTATAAATAAGTGAGTGGGGGAAGTATAGTAGATCAGTGAGTGGATGTTGTATAGATCACTGAGTGGGGGAAGTATAGATCATTGAGTGGAGGAAGTATAGATCACTGAGTGGGGGAAGTATAGATCACTGAGTGGGGGAAGTATAGATCAGTGAGTGGGGGAAGTATAGATCAGTGAGTGGATAATGTGTAGATCAGTGAGTAGGGGATGTATAGATCATTGAGTAGGGGAAGTATAGATCACTGAGTGGGGGAAGTATACATCAGTGAGTGGGTGTTGTATAGATCAGTGAGTGGGGGGAGTATAGATCATTGAGTGGATAATGTATAGATCAGTGAGTAGGGGATGTATAGATCATTGAGTAGGGGAAGTATAGATCAGAGAGTAGGTGTTGTATAGATCAGTGAATGGGAGAAGTATAGATCAGTGAGTGGAGGAAGTATAGATCATTGAGTGGGGGAAGTATAGATCAGAGAGTAGGTGTTGTATAGATCAGTGAGTGGGGGATGTATTGATCATTGAGTGGGGGAAGTATAGATCGCTGAGTGGGGGAAGTATAGATCATTGAGAGAGGGAAGTATAGATCAGAGAGTGGGGGAAGTATAGATCAGTGAGTGGGGGAAGTATAGATCATTGAGTGGGGGAAGTATAGATAATTGAGAGAGGGAAGTATAGATCAGAGAGTGGGTGAAGTATAGATCAGTGAGTGGGGGAAGTATAGATCAGTGAGTGGGGGAAGTATAGATCATTGAGAGAGGGAAGTATAGATCAGAGAGTGGGGGAAGTATAGATCACTGAGTGGGGGAAGTATAGATCAGTGAGTGGGGGAAGTATAGATAATTGAGAGAGGGAAGTATAGATCAGAGAGTGGGGGAAGTATAGATCAGTGAGTGGGGGAAGTATAGATCAGTGAGTGGGGGAAGTATAGATCATTGAGAGAGGGAAGTATAGATCAGAGAGTGGGGGAAGTATAGATCACTGAGTGGGGGAAGTATAGATCAGTGAGTGGGGGAAGTATAGATCAGTGAGTGGGGGAAGTATACATCAGTGAGCAGGGTAAGTATAGATCAGTGAGTGGGGGAAGTATAGATCAGTGAGTGGGGGAAGTATAGATCAGTGAGCGGGGGAAGTATACATCAGTGAGCGGGGGAAGTATAGATCAGTGAGTGGGGGAAGTATAGATCAGTGAGTGGGGGAAGTATAGATCAGTGAGTGGGGGAGGTATTTATCATTGAGTGGAGGATGTATAGGTCAGTGAGTTCTGGGTGTATAGATCATTGAGTGGGGGAAGTATAGATCACTGAGTGGGGGAAGTATAGATCACTGAGTGGGGGAAGTATAGATCAATGAGTGGGGGAAGTATAGATCAGAGAGTGGGTGTTGTATAGATCAGTGAGTAGGGGATGTATAGATCATTGAGTGGGGGAAGTATAGATCAGTGGGTGGGTGTTGTATAGATCAGTGAGTGGTGGAAGTATAGATCATTGAGTGGATAATGTATAGATCAGTGAGTAGGGGATATATAGATCATTGAGTGGGGGAAGTATAGATAAGTGAGTAGGTGTTGTATTCATCAGTGAATGGGGGAGGTATTGATCATTGAGTGGAGGATATATATATCAGTGAGTGGGGGATGTACAGATCAGTGAGTGGAGGATGTATAGATCAGTGAGTGGGGGATGTATAGATATGTGAGTGGGGGATGTATAGATCAGTGAGTGGGGGATGTATAGATCAGTGAGTGGGGGATGTATAGATCAGTGAGTGGGGGATGTATAGACCTGTGAATGGGGGATGTATAGACCAGTGAATGTGGGATGTATAGATCAGTGAATGTGGGATGTATAGATCAGTGAATGTGGGATGTATAGAACAGTGAATGTGGGATGTATAGAACAGTGAATATAGGATGTATAGATCAGTGAATGTGGGATGTATAGATCAGTGAATGGGGGATGTATAGATCAGTGAATGGGGGATGTATAGATCAGTGAGTGGGGGATGTATAGATCAGTGAATGTGGGATGTATAGATCAGTCAACGAGGGATGTAAAGATCAGTGAGTGGGGGATGTATAGATCAGTGAGTGGGGGATGTATAGATCAGTGAATGTGGGATGTATAGATCAGTCAACGAGGGATGTAAAGATCAGTGAGTGGGGGATGTATAGATCAGTGAGTGGGGGTTATAGATCAGTGAATGTGGGATGTATAGATCCTTCCCAATTGTGCTCCTTCACCCGAAGCCTTTAGGTAGCACAATGTGGGCTGTTGAGTTTGGTAAGCGCCTCCCAACACTCGACGCTAACAGAAAGCGGGCAGTGCCGTCTACTGTCAAACGGTTGTTCAGTCATATCTGACTAAGACCTGACACACAGCGAGTACGTCACATCTAATTATGCACATTACATTTCAGTGTGTCTGACCGCGACATGCACTGGTGTAATGTTTTCTTCTTCTAGATAGATTCAGGGTAAGCAGCTATTTCAACACATGGGTAACAAGTTTACCAGAGCCGGGGCCTTACGACCAACTCTTTGCGATTTCCAAATGCCGTGGGATGTTTTATTGTGTCCAGCTTGCACACGTTTTTCGCCCTTCTACGAGAAGGCTAGGTACCCGATCTCATTCCCCAAGAGGTCACGGGCCCCGTGCGATATCATTAGATACCGATGATTTTGCAAAAATCCCCAGGTCCCACTCGCCCCATGCGGGGATCGAAGCCGGTTCCTTCTGAGCTTGGGGCGAGCATCGTAACGTCTCAGTCACGGCGTCCCCTACATGGTCATACTACATCCAGAGGTCAACATGACCGAATGGGTAAGTGCGCTCGCCCTTAAATGCCCGGTGTGTTGATGCCGAGGTAGGGGTTAAAACCTTACACAGGTGATTGTACTAAAATGTTGGCTTCTTACAAGCTCCTCAGAAGTCGGGGTAGGTTCGCCTGATGATGCCGGACACTGGTAATAGGGAAAGCTAATCCGCATGCAAAAATCAGTCTAGTGCACTAAATGTGAAAGGGGTACAAGAAGGCAATACGGCAGCAACGACGTCTACTGACTGGGTCATAGCTAGCCACCAAGGCAGAGCTGAAGGAGGCCAACGGCCGGGGAAGAAGCTGGCTTTCTCACGGTCAGGCATTGTGCAGTGTCAGCGCTGGTAGATGCACCGGGTGTCCAGTGTTGACCCTCCGAGGGTGGGGTGGCTTCTGGGCAGACACTCCTAGCGATATCGATAAGGGAAATGCACGATCATAAACGCCTAGATAGTGTCTACGCACGACAGGAGACAAACAGCCTGGAGTCGTGATCCGCCCCCCCCTCCCCCCCCCCAGAGAGTGTCAGAAAGGTAAATGGGCCAAAATATTCGTTGATGAAGGAAGACTTCTGATGATCAGACACCTCTTATCGTGTTTGCTCCGCGGCGGAGTTTATACCACTAATAGTAATACTGTGTGAACTATGCCTCAGTTCAAAGCAAGCGAGCAAACATCAACAAAAACTGGGATCTTTGACAACATTTACCCACAATCCCTTCTTACCTTCAAGGCGATTAACAAAGACACCGTCTCCACACTGTGAAACCCCCTGTCCACGTAGTCGCCCATGAACAGGTAGTTGGTGTCCGGCACATTCCCGCCAACTTTGAACAGTTCTAGTAGATCGAAGAACTGCCCGTGGATGTCCCCGCACACGGTCACCGGAAGCTTCACGGCCTGGACATTTGACTCCCGGGCTAAGATTTCCTTGGCCTTCTCGCACATGACCTTGACATCTTGCTCCGGAAGAGGTTTGCAGTCGTATAGATGACTTATCCACGCGTCTACGTCATTTAAGGATGTGTTGACAGTTTTATTTTTAGAATCCATGTTTCTTCCCGTGTATATGTATGATTAATACTGGTATTGTTTTTGTTTTTCTGTTTATAGTCCACAATCAGATTTGAATCCGTCAAAAATGGCTTTATTCTAACACCAATGATGAACACCAGACGATATCACTTAATTAAACGTGCTTGCCAGCACAGATAAGATGAAACTTTCTAGGGGCGTCCAATACACGTCTTTCATATATATTGATCTCCTGTACCAAGAAGCTCAGCCCCAGTTCTGGGCGCAAGGAGTGACACTGGAAATTAAACTTTGGGGTATAAATCAGAATCTGCAACGGACAGCAGATTATATCCACAGAATGGATGTGAGGTCTCAGGCTAAACAGCCACGAACAAGAAGGAGGAGCCGAGGTATGATTGTAATGGTGACACCGACCACCATGATCGCGTTAAATGTTCTTTCAGAATGCGGGGTGTAGCCAAGGAATGGGGTGAACGCCTGGGATTAGTAGGGCCGTCAGATTGATGGTTTCTACGCTGGTTCCTCTTCAGTTGTGAATACTTCTGTTGCTAATGTGTTCTTTGACATCAACTTGTCCACCGGGTCTTCTAACACTACTGATCAGTATTAAAATATTTTAAGTCGGCTGGTTCGAATCCCGCCGAGGTCACACCATAGCTATCACTGTCTATATTATCTAGTGTGTTCTCTACTCGCTGCTTCTTTCTTTTACTTCTGTGAGTGCCGATCAGTACTTATGAATGTATTTAACACTATCTGTACATTTACCTTAAATTAAATGAACCAAGTATTCTGTTATAAAACACCGTTGATCAAGTATCTACCGCATGTGATAGTCAGCCAAACTTAGGTAGTTATGTGTAAACTATTCAGAACTAAACAAACGTCATGCGTGGATCAGTGACTCTTGACGTGAACAAACCACTGGTGGCTGTCTTTACTCCTTCACGTCTGGAATGTTACTTCTTTACCCACTCTGGCGTTTCTATCTATAGGTTTTAATGTTTCTACACTTCTTCAATCTCAGTTGTTATTGTGATTCATTCAGCTCCATAAAGTTGTTATTTAACGGCGATAGTCCCAAACAGTTATTACTTTAACTTGCCTGATCCAGAATGTTGTTATTTTAACACTGTCACATACAATAGTAAAAGATAACTTTGGGTCAATCTTCTTTAACAGCGAGCACTATACACATACACAGAGTACAACAACGGCTTGCGGTAGCTGTTAATTAATCCTGTTAATATCCCGAACTGGCTTCTGAAGATACTAAACTAACTTCTGAATGTCGTAGACGTTAGGTCGTGTTGATGTCGTTATGCTGAGTCAATTTGATAGAATACATCCTTGATTCATCGCTATGATTATACGTCCAGTTTTATATAAACTCTGTCAAGAGTGGGTAACTCAGCGGTGTTGAAATATGCAAAACTATGATTCATTCTTTATCGGCGTGGCCTAGATTACGCTCAACAATGATGTCTTCAGTATATTAATATCGCTGTTTAAACAGCGACCGTCATGGCCGAGGATATCCACAAATATTGCAAGTGTCATCATCGCTCATTATAACACGGTCGTTGTAGTACTAGACTATGATTAATCATAATTTGATTAACTGATTCTCATCATCAAGTGCCAAGCCGATAAGCGTGGGTGGTAATGTTTCGCCATCTCACTCGATCAGCAGAGTCGTGGATTAGCTAAATGTTCTTGTCTCGACCATACCACGTGGTAAAACTATTTAGATATTTACTTCTCTGCCTTCCCGTTCTTCCGTTCCCCTCAATCTTGCCAGTTGTCAACAAGTTCTCTAGTTTATGTCTTCTTACAATGTGCCCAAAGAAACCTAACTACCCATGTCTAATTTCTCTTATGAGTGTGCGGTTTTCTTTTGCATCTTGTAGGACTTGCTCATTGATTTTCTGTCTGTCCATGGTATTCTTTGCATTTTTCTCAGAAACCACATTTCCACTGCCATTAGATGTTTTTCAGCTTGCCTGCCCGTCGTCCACGTGTCACATCCATACACAAGTGTAGGTTAACTGATACCGAATGTATGAATATCGGTTCATTCGTTATGTAGCAGGGTATGCGTTCGCTATGCAGAACGTGGCTGTCATTACGGCCCGCTATAAAGTGTCTCGATCCCTCGCTAGTTCCCCTGTCTCATGCACCCTCCTTCTGTAGGTGTCTGCAATGTCCAGCTTCGGGCTGCTCAGTCCCTGCCTCTACTCCCAAGAACCACGCCACCCATCACCGTTATTGACCAAACCATTCTGACTTTTATCATCATCTCAGCTTGTTCCTCTTGTACAGGGTGTATTTTTAATGACTGTGGTTTTTTTGTTTTTTTTTTAATATTGCCGTTCCAAGTTTTGTATTTACCTTTTATGTTGCATGAAGTCCACAGAAGATGAATACAAAACTTGGAATGGCAATATATTTTCAAACACCCCACAGTCATTAAAAATATACCTTGTACCTTGCGGTGTCGAGGTTAAGCATAAACAGCGGGAGAGTGCCCGTGTATGGACTTCATGTATCGAGATTCCCGTGGACGCTGTTATTGCTTCAGTCACTCATGTTTTGGACACGTCATAAGAACAAATAAATTAGAGAACTTGGTGACAACAGACAATATTGAGGGTAAAGGAAGAAGAGGGAGGCAAAGAAGTAAATATCTGGATGGCGGCATGGCCACGTGGTATGGTCGAGACAAGAATACAGAGCTGATCCATGACTGGTGATCGTGTGAGATGGCGAAACATGACAGAAATATGTGAAATGGTATGTGTGTGTATGTTGTGTGTAGTTCTAACCCTGTGTGTTTAGCACTCAAACCACACACACACACACACACACACACACACACACACACACACACACAGAGGCACACACACACACATTCTGTCTAACTAGAATACAAAATTATACAAATAGCTAAACAGAATCTCTCTCTCTCTCTCTCTCTCTCTCTCTCTCCCTCCCTCCCCCTCTCTCTCTCTCGTTCACTCTCTCTCTCTCTCGTTCACTCTCTCTCTCTCTCTCTCTTTCTTTCTGTGTGCGTATGTGCGTGTGTGTGTGTGTGGGGGGGGGGGTTCAAGCTCTCTGTAATTGGAAGATATAGGCATACTTTCTATCCGTTTAAGTCTTCATGTAGCTCTCCCACCCTCCTCTCTCTCTCTCTCTCTCTCTCTCTCTGTCTATCTGTATCTCTTTCTCTCTGTCGTTCTTTCTCTCTGTCTTTTTTTCTCTGTCTTTCTCTCTGCCTCTCTTTCTCTCTTTCTCTCTATCGTTCTTTCTCTCTGTCTCTCTCTCTCTCTCTCTCTCTCTCTTTCTCTCTCTCTCTTTCTCTCGCTCTTCTTCGTTCTCCCTCGCCCTCATTCACCCTCTATATCTGTAGATATATCTCTCTTTCTGTGTGTGTGTGTGTGTGTGTGTGTGTGTGTTCAGCTCTCTTTCTGTCTAGCATTCTGTCTAATAATCTGTCTAGCTGTGTGTAAGTGTATGTGTGTGTTTGTGTGTGTGTGTGTTTGTGTGTGTATGTGCATTTACCGCTCTCTGCGGTTATTTCGCTTTCTATATGTCTAGCTGTCTTTCTAGCTCTCTGTGGGCATCTAGCTCTCTCTCTCTCTCTCTCTCTCTCTCTCTCTCTCTCTCTGTGTGTGTGTGTGTGTGTCCTTATTTCTTGGCTTCTGCCTCTTCTTCTTCTTCTTCTTCTTCTTCTTCTTCGTCTTCTTCTTCTTCTGTGTGTGTATGCTAGCACCTTTTCGTCTTGAAAAACGATAGTTTGTTACATTGTGCTTTTAAAAAAGCATAAGATTTACAATCCATGGCGGTAGCGAATGTCACTGATCAGACCATCTATTCCGAGACCAGGGATGGAGTCTGACCTCTCCACAGCACAAATCCGGGGCTGAGTTGTAGAGACCATGTGTTGTCCGTGCATCATGATGCCCCCCCCCCCCTTACCCTTTCTCTCTCTCTCTCTCTCTCTCTCTCTCTCTCTCTCTCTCTCTCTCTCTCTCTCTCTCTCTCTCTCTCTCTCAGCTTGTCTAGTTTACTCCAGAGGAAAAGTAACATCAATACATCTGGAACAAGCCCAGCTGCAGAAGCTGCCGGGTCAGCAAGGCAGTGCTCTAACTGTCCGCACGGTGTGTATATCTAACTCTTAAATCTCTCTATCATTGGTAATGGCCAGTGTGGCCAGTACACGCACATATTGGTCTGGTATTCCTTGGTTCAAATCCTCTGTAATCTGACATTTGTATTTAGTAATCACGAGGCTTGGAGGTGGTCCTGGTCGTATACAGTAGGTTCCAGAACATTTTCTGTCAGGGTGAGACCACTGACGTCATAATGACCCCATCACCAATTGTCTCTCCGCCAAGAAATAAGCACCTATAACCATATCGCAGCAAGCCACGTTGGCGGGAAAACGGGGCCCTATGTGCTTTATCGTAATTGACGCATTGGTAAAGCCACTTGTCTCGCTCTCCGAAGGCGTGGATTTGATTCGGCCTCCGTCATTCGGTTCATGAGAGCAGTTTTTTTTTTTTTCGAAGATCCCTGAGGGTCATTGCTGGAGTTACGCAATTCGTGCTCCGTGTGACGCTTTCTGCATGCACCTCTGTGGAAAGAGAGCGTGCCATGAGGGGTAAAATCCTGTGTAATAAAGTGAATACTCTTGTCTTTAAACCTGTAAACATGACCATCCTAAGCTAGTTCTGTTGTGCTGAATCACGACCTTCTGACATCCCAATACGTCTGTGTCGTAGATGAGAAGTTTATCAGTAACGGTCTTACAGACCCGCCGGTTTCCCAGCTTGGAGAGGCAAATGAGAGCCCTGCTTCACAGTCCCCGTGTAGTGGTATTTTGGTACCGGGCCGAGAGAAAAGACCATATAACCATCACTTTGATGGATGCAAACACCTTTCATAGCTTAGTCAATCCGAACTCCAATGCATCGTACTGAAGAGTTAACACTCACGGTGTTCCATAGATTCACCAAGCGACCAATTGTATGTGATGCGGTGACCAACAAGTGTTGTCCGGCAACAACAGATCGTAGGCCGTGTAGTGGTTACGTCATGGACACCAGCGTTCCTGTTGCATTCACGAAGTATGAATAAATATACACCAATATATCACAACAATAACAAGAAGATATAACTTATATTACCATGTGCGATACTGATAGGCGTGGGCGGTCATGGTTCGCATCTCACACGATCACCAGTCTTGGATAACGTTTTTAATTCTTGACAAAATATGTTTAACAACCAATTCCAGGTGTCTGTTATTAACAATAATCTCTTGTTTCTGTTCACACAGTTCAGAGGAAGGAGCCCGCGCCACGCAAGAAGCAGAATTTGAGTCAACTACTCCTGTCCAAACTGGCAAATGTTGACAGCAAGGACATCAGGCAGACGATAGACGTGGAGCACCACAATGAAGGTGGGTTCTTGTCATTCCATCACTTGCTTCCACATTGCCTTTGTTTTTGTAAAAGCCGCTTAGTCCCCGTGAGTCCTGTAATAAAACCCGGAGTTGTAGCCATTCTGTCAGTTCTCCCCGGGGTACCTCCGATAAGGGATTCTTGACCAAAGAATGTTGTTTGTCTCCTTCTAATGTTTGTATCTAATTGTCTACTTTTCACTAGCCTTTTGAAGGCTCTTGTTAGTTATTCTGGAAGTCTAAGGTATTTACTGCATCTTGCCGTCTTGGCAGACGCTAGTTTGGTGTATGTAAGCGTTAATGATGTAAGTACGTGGCGAAGGAGTTACGGGCGCAGCTCATAACCCCGTATACCAGCGTTCGAAACACAGCAATGTCGGTTTTTTTTTAATGAAATGGTATGGGTGTGGGCCGTTCAGAAAGCAATGGCAAACTACTGAACGTAAACTTGCCCAGAAATCACGAGCAGCCAAAGCATGCTGGGGTTGACTACTACGTCCTGTAAAGAACATGCAACTAACTTTTTTAATGTATGCATGTGCGTGTGAACATGTGTCTGCCAGCACTATCTTGACCTCTGAGAAAATGATAATAATTAATACTTGTACACATTTTGCCCACACAGTACACATGTCTTCGTTAAAGAACACCTACATGCCTGATGAAGGGGTTCGTGGCCAAAGAACGCTGCTTTGTCTCCTTCTTATGTTTATATCTAATGGTCTACTTTTCATTCACCTTTTAATGCTCTTGTTGTTAGTTACTCTGATAGTCCAAAGTATCTACAATATACATCACCTTGCCTCCTGACAGACGATAGTTGGATCAATTGTGCATGGTGCCGCTCACGATCTGCCTAGTTGACTCCGAGAAAAGTTAACACCAATACATCTGGAACAAGACAAGCAGTCTGATCAGCAAAGCAATGTTCTAACTGTCCGCCTGTCGGAACTTCGATCCTAGACCAATTGTCGATCAAGGCTTAGGGCCTGGTCTGCCCTGCCATGACATTTAATCTTTAGGTTGCATTTCCCCGAACCAGGATAAGGCTTCTATCCTCCTAATGCGCTCCCCCGCCCGAAGCCGTTGGCACAATGTGGGGTGTCGGGTTTGGTGAGCGCCGCCCAACATTCGGCGCTAACAGAAAGCAGGCAGTACCATCTACTGATAAAACGGTAGCTCAGTCAAATCTGACTAAGACCTGACAATACAAGTTTCAGAAACCATATCTCGGCGGCCTTCATGCTCATCCTAATGTGTCCTTTCACATTTCACGATTCACTGTCACACAGCAGAACAGGTTCTATCTAACATTTCAGTAGCCTTATTAGGTGTCGTCGACCGCTACGTGCTGAGGGCGATACTGAAAAGGGGATCCGAGCACTTCTGGACTGAGTGGTGGGAAGTGCAGTGAGAATAATGTGACGCCTGTCTAACTAACTAACTAACTAACTAACTAACTAATTAACTAATTAACTAACTAGCTAATTAACTAATTACCTAATTAACTAACTAACTAATTAACTAACTAACTAACTAACTAACTAACTAACTAACTAATTAACTAACTAACTAACTAATTAACTAATTAACTAACTAACTAACTAACTAATTAACTAACTAACTAACTAACTAATTAACTAACTAACTAATTAACTAATTAACTAACTAACTAATTAACTAATTACCTAATTAACTAACTAACTAATTAACTAATTAACTAACTAACTAACTAACTAACTAACTAATTAACTAATTAACTAACTAACTAACTCTCTTTTTTACCTTAATTGGAAGTGACTTATTGATTTCGATACTTGTCATGTTCTGAAAATAAAGTGAAACTTTCACAACGTCATATGTGCATGTTCTCAGAGATATACGGAGACATCGACTTCATCCACGCAGACGGCGAGAGAAAGACGTCATCAAACACGCGCAACTTTGACAGTGTCAACGAGAAGGTGGAGCTGACCTTGACCCAGGGGAAAGCTTTCGTTATCATAAAAGTATGTTTACTGTGTACTCCTTGAGAACATCCATGTTTGGGTGATAGTATCAGAATGTCTTTCTCTTCCGCTGGCATATTCTCTCTCTCTCTCTCTCTCTCTCTCTCTCTCTCTCTCTCTCTCTCTCTCTCTCTCTCTCTCTCTCTCTCTCTCTAATATATCTGTATGTCTGTCTGTCAGTCGGTCGGACGGTCGGTCTGTGAGTGCGCGTCTGTTTATGTATGTATGTGAGTGAGTTGGGTTGGGTGAGTGGTTATTTATGTTGTCCCCAACGAAGATTTTTGTAACAGACATATTGGACATGGAAGGCTTGAATGCAGGGATGTTTATGCCTTTTCTTAGGAGTCTGTATAAACTTCTTACACATACGTGAGAAATGTATGTTACTATCCACCTGAGCTGCCATCATTGTCAGATATAGTACGTTTTGTTTATATTTATTGTGTCGCAGCAGGATTTCAATGTGTCTTCTTGTGGTCACTGTTTATGCATAACACTGAGTTACATTAATGTTTGCTTTCTTCTTTCTTATTTTTTTCTGCTATCAAGGCGAGAGACAGACAGTGTAGGAGATCCATTGCAGTCAATTTTCATTGTGGAGATAGCATCTGATTGACTTATTGATTTATTGATTGATTGGGTGGGTGGGTGAGTGAGTGAGTGAGTGAGTGAGTGAGTTTGTATTTCCTCAGCCCGCCTAATTCTAGCTTCTCTACTGCAACACTTCTGTCTATACGTCCCAGTGCCATGACTGTCTCTAACTGTGTTTCCTCAGGTGATCGCTGAGCGTATAGTGCCCACAGACTACGAGTTCAACGTCTGGAGAAAGTCGCAGGCGATTGTCACGCGCCAGATCGAGATCGACTTGCTGGCCAACGAGCAGAGGAGGAGGTTGTACAAGCACGTCATGGCCAGTGCAGGGACATCAGGTAATGTCGTTTACATCAGATGATTTACACTTGCTGATTCATGCCAGAATCCATTAACTGGATTGATAGCAGCGGCGCTATTGATGAACTTCTCGCGAATGTTTATAGAGGGCCGCAATAGTCAGGTGGTTTTGTGTTCGAATCCCAGTAGAGACAGAATTTTATTTTAAATGGCCCAGCTGTCCAGGTTGACCAGCCTATGTAGAAAAGTTAATGGAAAAGTCACAAATGTTGAGACCATAGAACATTTTCATCCATTCATAATTAAAGGAATTACAGAACTCATATATGAAATTACAGGATCCTCCTCTCATATTGTGTTATTTTATCCTCTCATGTTATGCTATTTCATCCTCACATAGTGTGCTATTTCTCCTCTCATATTGTGCTACTGGAATAGAAGAATTAAGCATATCTGTCCAAAGAAACAGTTAAAATAAATATCGTTGTCTGAACTAAACACAAACATAAAAAAATATTTTTTTTAAAAATTAAATGCCGAATAAACATGGCAGTTAGCAAAGAAGACATGGAACATGTTGGCCGCTTTGACTATCTTGGCTCCTTGATCATCAACAGCGTGCATTGTTCACAAGAGCTCAGAATGTAGACTGGCCATCGCAAAGCAGAGATGACACAGAATTGAAAGCTTATGGCACAACACCAGCACGCAAGTTAAAGTTCACTGCTTTATTACAATCATCTTTCCTGTGGCAGCAAATGGATGCGGGTCATGGACCATTTCGTAATCACTAAAGAATAAAATTAGAACATTGAACTTAAAGACAAAAGAGAATTTCTTAGAATATCGTGGATCAAAAAGAAATATTGACATTCTACAAGAATATCATAAACCGCGTCATATCTCAGAAACTGAAATACTTTCACCATGTTAAACGTCACAGCAGTTTGTGACATCACAGTGATGGAGGGCAGGACTGCCGGGAGATGAGGCTGGGGTCAACCATGACGAAGATGGACACGCGACATTGAAGACACATTTGGCATGAATATGCATGAAGCAGCAAATGTGGTAAGGGATCGAGAAACTATCCCAGCAGATGTGGTAAGGGGTTAAGAAACTATCCCAGCAGATGTGGTAACGGTTCAAGAAACTATCCCAGCAGATGTGGCAAGGGATCAAGAAACTATCCCAGCAGATGTGGTAAGGGATCAGGAAACTATCGAAGCAGACGTGGCAAGGGATCGAGAAATTATCCCAGCAGATGTGGCTAGGGATAAAAAAACTATGCCAGCAGATGTGGCAAGGGATCAAGAAATTATCCCAGCAGATGTGGAAAGAGATCAAGAAACTATCCCAGCATATGTGGCAAGAGATCAAGAAACTATCCCAGCAGATGTGGCAAGAGATCAAGAAACTATCCCAGCAGATGTGGCAAGGGATCAAGAAACTATCCCAGCTCATGTGGCAAGGGATCAAGAAACTATCCCAGCAGATGTGGCAAGGGATCAAGAAACTATACCAGCAGATGTGGCAAGGGATCAAGAAACTATCCCAGCAGATGTGGCAAGGGATCAAGAAACTATCCCAGCAGATGTGGCAAGGGATCAAGAAACTATACCAGCAGATGTGGCAAGGGATCAAGAAACTATACCAGTAGATGTGGCAAGGGATCAAGAAACTATCCCAGCAGATGTGGCAAGGGATCAAGAAACTATACCAGCAGATGTGGCAAGGGATCAAGAAACTATACCAGCAGATGTGGCAAGGGATCAAGAAAATATCCCTGCATATGTGGCAAGGGATCAAGAAACTATCCCAGCAGATGTGGCAAGGGATCAAGAAACTATTCCAGCTCATGTGGCAAGGGATCAAGAAACTATCCCAGCAGATGTGGCAAGGGATCAAGAAACTATCCCAGCAGATGTGGCAATGGATCAAGAAACTATCCCAGCAAATGTGGCAAGGGATCAAGAAACTATCCCAGCAAATGTAGCAAGGGATCAAGAAACTATCCCAGCAAATGTAGCAAGGGATCAAGAAACTATCCCAGCAAATGTAGCAAGGGATCAAGAAACTATCCCAGCAGATGAGGCAAGGGATCGAGAAACTATCCCAGCAGATGTAGCAATGAATCAAGAAACTATCCCTGTGGGCTGTGATCAGAGCGATGTCCTGTAGAGGACTTGCTACATGTTCAAGTGGCAGGGATGGAGTTTATGCTGACTCACATCTCTCATTACCTCCCCTGGGTCATCCTGGAGAGAAGTGCCAAGGATGGAGTTTATGCTGACTCACATCTCTTATTACCTCCCTCGGGACATCCTGGAGAGACACTAATAGTTTGGCCAACAAGTAGAGGCACTACTATTGTCTCTGCTGTGATGAGCCCTGTTTAGGACTCAGGCGTTGTATGCAGGAGAGTCACAACTATTCTTAACGGTGATGGATGGCAATCAATACCCTGATCCTGTAGTCATTGAAGGGAGAGGTCATGACTGTGTTTGAAATGAGTGTGTCACGTTTCTACTGGGGTCGCACTAAAGCATCACGTCCTTAGTTCAAGTCGTATACAAGTGAACAACTCATTCACGTGATGATTCTACAGTGTTCAAGTCGTACACAAGTGAACAACTCAATCACACGTGATGATTCTACAGCAGCCCAAACTTTGACTTAAATTTCTTATCTCAAGATCTTCTTCTGCTCTGTATCCCCTATAGGAACTTATGCCATTAACAAAGTCTCGCGAAGCTGTCCTACATTTCACTCAATGTTCTCCCCATATTATTCATTTATGTCTCTAAATCTCTTCTCTGTGTTTTAGGTATCGCCCTGTTTCGTTTGTCCAGTGGTTTCCAGTCAATCAATCAGGTGCCGTCACCATAATGAAGGTTGGCTGCAGTGGATCTCCAACACTGTCTGTCTATCGCCCTGACAGTACATTCTGTCAGATTGATGTTCGTCCGTCTCTTGGTGTTATCTTCCCATTTGTATCGTTGCAACCTCTTGCTCGCTTGCCCTCAACTTTGCCATCCAGTATGATTTTATAAGAGTATTATATCTTTTAACGTGGCCGAAATATTTCACTTGCCTCATTTTTATTTCTTTCATCAACTCTCTTTTCATTCCCAGTTTTTCTAGAACCTCTGTTAGTTAGTTAGTTAGTCGACAGATCATCCTCATTGCACATCGAACCATTCAGTCCATAAGTGCTCGGATCCCCTCCTCAGCAAATCCCGCAGCGTGTAGCGGCTAACGACGCCAGTTCTGTGTTGGTTTATCAATCTTCTTTGGCTTCCTGCGTAGTGTTCTTGTTTGGCCACCCCTCTTTTAATTTGCTGCTCTCGCAGTCTGGCCATTGTTGTAGATTCACAGTCATCACTTGGTTCTCGCACAAGTCTTACTTTTCGTAGAGCATTCGGAATGTCAGCCGGGTCCATGGCGCGTCCGCCCTCCACAGTAGCCTCACCTGCGAGCTTGTCAGCCCGTTCATTTCCTTGTACTCCCGCATGCTCTGGCACGAAGATGAAACTAATCTTTGCCAGCCGAGACCGCTCCAGAGGCAGCAACCATTCTCTTCGGATCGACCCCTCCTCTATCCTCTTGATCATGTTCATTGAGTTGCTAAGGAAACAAGCCCTAGTGAATGTCTGTGTCTCGAGCCATGTTATTGCTTTACTTACTGCCATGACTTCCATGGTCAGGCTACTTGTGGTTTCAGTGAAAGCACCAGAGTCCTCCTTCACAATTCTCCCTCCGGCCCGAGCTGTAAAAGCCCATGAGCTTCTCACATGTCGGACGACCGACCCATCTGTGTAGATGACCGCGTCACCGTCTAGCGAATTCTCAAAAATCAACGCTTGTACTTCAGCCTCAACAGCAGCCGGATTTTCTTGTCTGCATTTTCTATCTAGTTGGATGCAAACTGAAAAGGATGTGCAGAAGTCTGTTGGCACTTGCACCCACTCCTCGCCAGGTTCTAAGTCCTCAAGTGAACACACCTGTTGAAGAATGTCTTCGGCTTGACCCATCCACGACATGTCCTCTTTTTAACCTGCTGCCCTTCACCTTCCTAATTTCACTATGCAGTGGATGTTGTGTGTTTGCGTTAATTCTGAGGTAGGCGCGTGCCCTGCAAACTTGTATTCTCTCTTCAATGGTTGGAAAATCAAGAAGGTAGCGCATCGCCCTGCATGCTGTATCTCTTGTACATCCAAGAATAATGCGCATAGCTTCATTCTGTATCCTTTCCATCCTTTCTATCTGCTTATGGCTGAGAGTCAGGATTGCCATTGCATACTCCAAAACAGACATTACCAGCCCCTCGTACAGAAGACATAGATGACGCTGCTCACAGTTTGCTGCCGCCATCACCCGCATCGCTGCCAAACCCCGCTTGGCCTTTGTTATCACCTGGTCTATGTGCACATTATAAGCAAGGCTTCGGTCAAACCGTATCCCCAGGTAATTCATTGCCTGCGTTCTTTCCACCGTCTCTGAACACAGCATTACAATTGGTGTTGGAGTGTTGACAATATGATTATTCAACGAGAACCAAGTCACTGTTGCCTTTGTTGGGTTGACCATTGCCCCAGCTTCATCACACCAAGTACTTATGCGATTGAGTTCGGTTTGTAGTTCCACAGCAACCTCCTCTCTATCCGTACCCTGACGATACACTAAAACATCATCGGCATATGACAATGTCCTGCCAGGTCCAGTGATCTGCTCACTGGTGATTCTCACTGTGTAGGCGTTGAACAGTACCGGAGATAATGGTGATCCCTGTGGTACGCCAGTATATATTGTTGTTGGTTCCGAAGTCCAACTGCCACATCTAAAAACTACTTTCCGTTGGAAGAGGGCTGCAGCGATCCAACTAAGGAGGAATGGACTTACGTTTAGTTCAAGAAGCTGAAACATTAAAAAATCCAGTGGTACTCTGTTGTATGCGTCCTCAAGATCAATCGCTGCAGCAACGGTTTCAGTGCCTGAGTGGAAACCTTCATAGACATCATGGGCAAAGACTGTTGCATTGGTCCAGGTTTCTCTTTTTGGACGGTACCCACCCAGGGTAGGTGGGAAAACACCTTGCCTCTCTAGTTGGCTTGATATTTTCCTGGCAATTACCTTCTCCAGCAGCTTGCCTATTGTATTCTGCATGGTTATAATTCGATATCCCTGAATTTTTGTGTGTTCTTTGTCAGGCTTCGGCAAGAGAATCAGATAGCTGTGTAACCATTCCTCCTTGATGCTAGCACTCCCTATACTGTTGTTGTACATGTCTGCTAGTTTCTCTAGCTCATTGTCGGTACACCTATTTATGTCGTCGTATCTTATGCCATCAGGACCTGGAGCACTGTTTTTTTTTATCGTCGAAGCACAGCCTTGATTTCTTTCACTGTCACTGTGTCTTCATCCGAAGTGTTCTGGGCCTTGCATCTGTCTGGGGTGACCTCCTTGGCCAGATTCCGGCCTCCCATGTCTGTCTCGTTGCTCTGCTCAAGGTAGCGTTCAAAGAGGGCTTTGCCCTTGTCCTCGTCAGTCATCTGCCAGGTGAGGTCAGCACCTTGGAAGTCAGAAATGCACTTATTCTTGACTGCACCACTCATGCTTTTATGTAGTCGCCAGAACAATTTCAGTGACTTGTCTGTGCTTACTCTTTGACACACCTCTGCCCATTTTTCGCTTTTAACCACCTTGACCAGTTTTTTGAAATAGCTTACTTTTGTGTGCATCTCTCTTTCTAAGTGCAAGCAGGGACTAGGATGACCAGCTCTGTTCTTCTTGGCATTTTGCCATCTCCTTACAGCACTACGCTTATCCACCCAAGCCTTCTCCACCTCGAAACTCCACCACGGTGGCTGCTCCCAGCTTTTTTTCCTGCCCTGAAACGTTCTGCGCTTGTCACGTCTTATTTTACTCACCACATCTTGCCCTGTACTGTCATACTGGAACGTCTTTACTTTTAGCTTGTGCTGCCTGGTTCTGCCTTTCTCCACCAGTATGCTGCACGGGTGGTGGTCGCTGCCATGGTGTCCTAGGACACCCCATCTACACACTGTAGTGAGTGAAGGTGAAACTAGCGCCAGATCAATTGCACTGTCCTCATCGCCTGGACGGCTTGCTGTCCTGGTGACACAGCCACTGTTGATACAAACCAGGTCGATGGTTTCCAGTGCAGTCTCGAGCTCCTCCCCCTGTGTATTGGAGGAAGTGTTTCCCCATGATCTGCCTTTAGCGTTGAAGTCACCACAAAAAATAACATTTCTCTCGTGGCCTAATATGCCACTTAAGCACTGCCACTTCTGGGCGTCCACACTCGCATTGCGGGCATAAACATTGACCAACACGAATGGTATACTGGAATGAACTCTCAACGCTTGTATTTGTATATCGTCACTGTCCCAACTGGACATGTCTAGCTCTGAC
This sequence comes from Cepaea hortensis, assembly GCA_963921405.1. Lineage (NCBI taxonomy): Eukaryota > Metazoa > Mollusca > Gastropoda > Stylommatophora > Helicidae > Cepaea > Cepaea hortensis. The sequence continues at coordinate 291,696,350 of OY992876.1, forward strand.
GCCACCATGCTGTCGCGAACGAGAATCGCCGTTCCCAGATGTCGTCTGTTGTAGAAACATTTGAAGCCGGCAATTTGGAGTAGCTGATCGCCCAGTCTCGTCTCCTGGAGTGCTACAATGTCGTTCCTGTAAACTAGGGTTTCTAAAATAGAGCCCCGTTGTTTTACACTTCTGTAGAAGGACATTATAGTTGTACTATTCGCAGGTATTTTTAATGTATGTTCTATTCAGCATCGGTGTCTTTCCCTTACCCCTTGAATCTTTGGAATCTGTCAAAGTTCATACTAATATTACTTTAATACATCCATTTCTAAATTCATTAATTTAAAAAAAGGGACTTCTTGCATATGTTCATTGAGAACCATGGTAGAGTGGTGGTCGTATGTTAGAATCCCAGAAGAGACAGTTCTGTTTGTTTAATTGACCGGGTTTTTCCAAGTCGACCCAGCCTAAAATGAGTACCAAGAAATATCCTGGGAAGTAAAGGTAGAAGGGGTGATATTAATCACACCACACATTTAGTGCCGATTTGTTTATACAAATATGGCGCCAACTCCATATATTCATTGTACCGGGTTTGATTATATATAGCTCAGTCTCTCCCGGCACGGCAGCCAACTTCCTGCCGAATGCGTGCACAGTGCGCGAACTCTGTGGCTCCGGCGACGGTCCCCAGGGGTCACCAAACACATTTTCATTCGCGAACCGAATGGCCAACCCGGAAACGAACCCACGATTTTCTTATCACAATGCAGATGGCTTAACCACTTCGATATGTGTACCAACATACGAGGGGGCATCAAATGAAAACCTTATGTTTGTTTGTTTGTTGTGTTGTTGTTGTTTTTTTTTTTTGGGGGGGGGGGGAGGGGTGAATATTTTCTGAAAAAAGTAAAGAACAATTTATCATTTTTTTCGATGTAGTCACTACTGCGTTCAATGCAGTCCTCCAGCGCCGAAAAAGTGATTGGATTCCTGTATAAAAAACATCTCTTGGTCGCGTGTGTAATCACTTATGCACCATCTGCTGTAAATCTTCATCAGACCGAAAAGCTTTGAAACTTCCTACTCCACTCATACGCTTGCTGGACTGACAGGCTTGCATCACGATACTGGACCTTAATTCGCCGTTGAATTTCTATAGGTTGTACCCCTTAATTGATAACACCCCCCCCCCCCCCAAAAAAAAAACGGATAACAGAACGCTGCTCCTCTTTGGTGCATGTCAAAAATAGGGCGGACATTTTTAAACTGTGCTAATGAAGTCACCATGTTCGTCTGCACCGTGATGTCACGTGCGTTACACTCTTGAATCATTGACAACAATATTGACACGTTACAAAACAACAGCATGGTTATTGTAATTTCTCTCTCAATTTTAAGGTTGTCATTTGAAGCCCTCTCGTAGGATGATTCCCAGTAAAATCTACCAGGGACAAAAAGGGTTAAATGTTACGACTCCATCTCAAACTCTGTTTCCTCCTCCAACAGGATCCTTGGAAGATGCCACCCGCAGTCATTACTATGACTCCGAAGTCCTGTCCGCCCAGGAAAGACAACTGAGCAGCATGGAAACCCTCAAGCTCTTCTCACAGATCCTTGATGTGACAGAAGGACAAGGCGACAAGGATTACACGGAGACACACACCCGACAAGAGATGGGTCAGCTGCCAGCCGCAGGCATGGATCTCTTGTACTAGACAACACACTACATCTGCTCGACCAGCAGCAGGGAAATGTCGGCCATATTCAGTGTACACAAACAATACACATTTGTGTCTAATCATTATTGTTTTATTTGATTCAAATAAGTTGCATGTTGTCAAATTATTCAGGTTTATTTGGTAGCTAGGAAAGATTGTTCTGGTAAAGCATAAGGACACACAGCTTGAGAAACCAAACTAAGCCAGTGTACGTCGTCTTCTTAATATTGGTCATTAAAAGCAAGATACAATCAAAGAGATGCCATAATCGTATTGTATTGTGGAAATTAATGTGCCATATATATCTATGTATACAATTATGTAGGTGTTGAATTTTAAAGCATATAACTTATCATTCACACATATTGTGGATTTTCGGATGTTTATATAAGAAATAAACTTAAGTTGCACATTACGATTTCAAATCAACCACGAATTCAGTCATGGCAAGTAGGACTACCATGAAGGAAGAAGCAACTCTCTATGTAAGACAACCATCTTGGTATTTCCTGGAGTTAAAGATCACCTTGACAGTGCCAATCTCATGCTGTCATCATGTGCTATGCCGAGACTTACATGGGCGATCAAGCTTCTCCACATCTGTGGAGTTTCCAACAGCATATTTTAGTGAGTGTATTTCACCTACATGTGTCATGCCGGTAAGAGTGGGCGGTCATGTTTCGCCATCTTACATGACCACCAGAGTCGTGGATCAGCACCGTGTTCTTGTCCCGACCATACCATGTGGTCAAGCTATCCAGATATTTACTTCTCTGCCTTTCCCTTTGTTCTTTTCCCCTCAATCTTGCCAGTTGTCACTAAGTTTCTTTTTCTAGGACGCATTTCTTTCTGCTTCAATCTGTCATTGTTAAGCCTTGGCTTTTTAGGAATGCCAGTGTGCGTAAAATGTTCTTCTATTTCTTACACATTTTGTATTGTTATTTTATGTTTCTAAATCCTCTTACATGCAGCTTAGATTCTAGTTACTTCCTGTTTGATTTGCCTGCTTTCAACTTTCCTTTATGATCCGCCATGTTGATCAGGGGACATAATTATACGATATATGAAGTTGATGTAAATGTCCCGCCATATTTACTGCTATCAAATATTTATTTGTTCCTTATTTTGCCATTATATGTCTTGACAAATTGTTATGATGTGCCAGCAGTGCTTCCAAATGGCTTGCTGTTGTTGTTGTTTTGTTGTTGTTGTTATTTGTTTGTTTCTTGTTTTGTTTATTTGGCGGTTGAAACATATATTTAAAATATTATATTTATATATATATCTTATTGTTATGATTATGTAGTCTCTTATTCAATGTATGTAAAGTCCTTATCACTTCACATGCCTACATCAGCAACAAAAATGGAAGTATCCCTATTACTACTTTCATAATACATAGTACTTATATATATATATATATATATATATATATATATATATATATATATATATATATATATATATATATATATATATAATCTTTGGATATTACAGCTTTTGCTCTGTAACATATAGATTGATATTATATTACTTATTCTTCTGTTATTGGACTACAACGCTCTTGAATTGTGTTATTCTCGTGATGTTTTGTTTACTCACATTCTTTCATACATTGTTCATACAAAACGCTTTAAGTTTTAAAATATACAGCAGTGGTTATCCACTATTGATTGTACATTTGTAGATTTTCATAACTAAATCAAAATGTACCATTATGTTATTATTATCTCATATCGCCTGCTCATATTTACATTTACTTTCCTTAACTGCGTAAGTGCCATCGGATGTTTAATAGTCTCAAGCGAATTCATTCCCTGATCTGCCATTTTCCTTATGCAGCCCCCTTTAATTTGATATATAATACACGTCTGCTACCATATTAACAACGTTTTACTGATTCAGTGCCAAACAAACAAGCAGGTTTGGACCAGACATGGTACACAATCAAATGACCAAGTAATATCAAGTACATGTCCATTCACTGAGCACTGAAATTGTGGAAGATACCACTAAATGAAACTTCACGGTGACCCTAGTGTGGCGATATATCTTCCTTCTGTTCAAATGGGAGGTCACATTTGGCGATATATTAACCTTCGACACATAATCTGTTAAATAATAATTGTGACTCACACCACTACTTCCCATTTTCCGACTTCCATATTTGTTAAGTATAAATCTACTTTTTGATTGGAACTGAATCGGTTAACCTTGCCTGGTGTTCAAGGCACCACAATAATCCCAACTGGACAACGGATGAGTCATGGACCGGGCTGATAAACCGGATGTTCTCAGAGAGGCAGGGTGATTAAATTAATCAAACGATGACTGTGAATCTGTCAATTTGGCCAGACTGCAAGAATAAGAAGTCATAAGGGGTGAAGCCAGACATTAGTGCTTTGTAGGGAACCAAACAAGAATAGTTAACGAACACACAACTGGTGTTGTTATATTTACATTCATGACTGATAACCATTACCAAATGTTTTGTTTCATTTTGTCATGGTTATCATTTTTTTTTTAAAATATTTCCTTTATATATTCCCTTACATGTACATTAACTGATTAAGTGCCATGGGATTATCGTCTTGATCCAATTTACCTTAACTGCCGTGGGCTTATAAATCATACTTTAGTTAATAGTACAGAAGTTTTCCATATGCAACCCTCTTTAATTTGATATATATACTACAAATGTCTGCATTAACATTAACAACTCGTCAGTCATAACTGTGACACACTCCTACTTCCAGTTATTCGCCATCCATTTTTGTTTGTCCAAACCTACTTTTTGTGTGACATTGAATCTGTTAATATGATTACTTTAAACTTGAAACTAGTGTTGATTTTTAGTTTGTACACACATATTTCCATACGTGCTTCAGTCTCCACCTATAGATCACTGAAACAGAATCTCGGCACAGTGCATGAAATCGATTGTCGATGATGGTCCAGACATGTGTTTAGCATGGTGTACATTTTTGAAGCAAGCGTTTCTAATATAGGAATTGTCGGCTTGCTCTTTTCGATTTCCAACTACCGAAGGACTTTTAACTTGCAGAAGGGTCCTCCGAGTTTTTCGTCCTAGTCTGAGAAGGTTATACGTCTGATTCAATACCCTAAGATCAGGGAGATTTTAAACCACCCTTTCTCTCATTTTGTTAAAAGAAAGTCTACACTGTGAAACGAATCTGGTCTACTTGAGTCAGTTTACTTGACGCCGTAGCCTCTAATTTACTTGAGTCAGTCTACTTAACGCCGTAGCCTCTGATTTACTTGAGTCAGTCTACTTAACGCCGTAGCCTCTGATCTACTTGACGCCGTAGCCTCTGATCGACTCAGTTTCCGAAACCGTGAAAAAACAGGAAATCTTCGTGGCGAAGCAGTTACCCCGCCTATCTCCTGCTTCGAAGGTTGTGGGTTCGATTCCGGGCAACGTCGTTCGGTTCATGTGTGCAATTTTCTCAGAAACTCCTAGGGTGGTGTCGCTGGAGCTATTTAGGTCGAACTTTGTGCGACTCTTTCGCAGGCCACCCTGCGGAAAGAGACCGAGCCATATGGGATAAATCCCGGTGCAATAAAGTCGATACTCTTGACTTTTAAACATCAAAACAACAGACACTTAAGTATATATATATATATATATGAGGGTCAGTCGTTTTTATTTGTGCATATATATATTTATATGTCTAACCATTGTGGCTTGCTTGCAGATCCTGTGGTCTTCTTCGTTCGTCCAATGTCTATTTTTTGCGGGACGTAATTTCGTTGTACCTGTTTACAGCGGAGCTGCGATATTTGCGCCTTTCGGCCGACACACCCGACTTCTTCAGGCATTTGTTGGCCGGGTTAACCTTCTCGGGGGTCGTGGATTCCATCTGCATCAAGGCGGTTTTATTTATTTGTATATCTGACCTTGGCTTCCAGGTGTACCCAGCCTAAGATAGGCGGATGGGTACCAAGACAAGTCTTCGGGAGTAAAGGCTTTTTTGTTTCGTGAAGTCAAAGGTCTCATAAATGGATGTCTACGACATTTCTTTTGGGCTTGCCTTCCCTATGGCCTCAGTGCAAAACAGCCTGCATTAGATTGGTCACTACTTGTCAACTTGTCCACCTAGAGAGAGAGAGAGAGAGAGAGAGAGAGAGAGAGAGAGAGAGAGAGAGAGAGAGAGAGGAGAGATTATGGTTGTGCTAACCGCTGTATCACTCTTGGGGTCATGGGGACAAGCAAGCACTTCTAAGGTAGCAGTGTCGACAAACTTCAAATGGAGAGAAACAAGGACCGATCAGGAACAATCCAATTCACAAATGAAAATGCCAGTCAGCGTGAGCCCCATTAAACAATGGAACCCAACCGAACCCAAAAAGTGGAATAGAAAAAAATATATAATGAGCCCTGTTTAGGACTAAATAGAAAAAAAAACAAAGAAATAGCAAAGCAAGCCACAGAATATCAAAATCCCCGCCAAAAGAAAACGAACCTCAATTATTATTTTTATTTTTGCGCTCACTCGCTTTGAACCCAAGCGTAGTCCATACAAACTATTTATAGTAGTGATGGAATGAATTTTGCGTGTGGGTTAGCTTTCCCTATTAACAGTGTCCCTCGCCATCAGGCTCTGACCTCAGAGGTACCAGACCTCAATTATAACCGACGCTGCAGAAACAGATAGAATGAGGCCTAATGTTTTTGTTTTCGTAAATATTGGATTGGATTGGACTGAGACAAACCTGCACTAAACATGGTGACATTCTGGGGACCTTGTGGAGTTAATCAAAGCATTGTCCTGTGAAACATCATTTCCTTTTTTTGGCTGTAACCATTTCTGAGATTACACAATGAACTCCGGAAGTGTTGTAGGCAGTGTACTAGGCTTCGGTGCTCTGAAACTATCAGGGTAAAGGCGTGTGACAGTCATAAAGCAAAGGTTCAATACACAGCTATTTACATAATTGTTCTACTCATCTGTAATCAAAATGATTGTTTTGTTAGCTACACAAATATTCGTATCACTTGAATTGCAATATTGTAACTGTCACATACATAATGGTGATATATAAATATTAGAGTTATTGTTCTTGTCTGATAATGATGGATATACTTGGTTTTATTTTTATTTTCGTCATACACAATATATATATATATATATGTGTGCGTGTGTGTGTCGTGTGCGCGCGTGCGTGTGTGTGTAACGGCAGGCATAGCTACAGTCACATACCAGTATGGTCACTGCCAAGAAGGAAAGCAATGGCAAGCTACCTTCTTTACAGATGCCTCACATATGTGTGTGTGTGTGTGTGTGTGTGTGTGTGTGTGTGTGTGTGTGTGTGTGATTATTTGTGTATCACATTTAATTAATAATGTACATAATTGTTTTACTTCTGGATATACATTATTATTCTTGTTTGATGATGAAAATACCCATAACATTTGCTGCTTGATTACAATTGTTGTGTGTTTTTATGTTCATGTGTTTACTGCCCCCTAACTTGGTGCTAATCAACAAAGCTAAAATAAAATCTATTCACTACAATTTCTCATGAAGCTCTGCATGCATGAAAATAAAGTATCACTAGTTGCATGATACTCTGTGGAGTACAACTCAGTGTTAAAGTCCCGTTTATATTGCATTAAGTAACGACATTTCATATCGTTATCATTCAGAACACGCATGTTTAGTTATTGAGTTGAGTTAAGTCAGGAACCGAGATAAATTGCACTCTGAGCATTCCCATAAGTGCTCTGTTCATCATCTTCAACAGCCAGCGTTGAGTTCTAGTACTAATGTTTGGTCCGACCCAACTTTTGATTTGGTCCAAACCAACTTTTGTTTTGAAACCCTACTTGTTGTTTGGTCCAACCATATTTTCTGTTTGTCACAGAATCACTCAATAACCACTCTTCTTCAATACTGAGTTCTTGTCGGACAGATCTATTTCTTTTCTTTTCCGTCCAATGAATGTTTAGTCCTGTTCTATAACACTTACATTCAGAGACATAAATTTGCCTTTTAGTTGGTTTGTTAAATATTCACATGTCACAACCGTATGTTGCCATAGGAAATACACATGCTCTTAGTGCTCCGTCTTTTGTTGTTCTATCTCTTCAGTTCAGCTCTAAACATGGATGTTAATCTCTCTTTAATCTTGCTTTACACACTGGTTAGAAAAGGATCATGTAAACCTTATCTTGTACCATTTTCACTTCTCCAAATATTGGAGAAGCCACTCCATGTAAACCTTATCTGGTACCATCTTCACTTCTTCAAATTGCGGAAGCCACTCTTTCGCTTTTCTACTTCATCATTTGGTTCATGAGTGGGTGTTTTTTTTTCCCCTCGAATAATACACCCCCCCCCCCCCCTCTTCGTGTGTGTTCCCCTGGAGCTAGACAGCGTTGTGCTTTTTGTGATACTTTCGGCAAGCCGCTCTGTGGGGAAAGCCCGAGCCATATGATATAATTCGCATTTTATCGAGTCGATCCTACTTCCTTTAGCCCCTTCAAGCTTTGCCTTTTATTCATAAATGTTCTAGTTAATGTAAGATCTGAATATTGAAGAAGCTTGGCTACTAAAGACCATAAAACAATGAAAATTGAAATATTTTGGTCACTTGAAAGTCATGAAAGTTTTGAGAGAACGGTAATGGCGGGGTATATGCCCAGGCCAAAGAGAAGATGTCGCAGGATGTGGCAGATGGTCTCTGCATGGCTGTATCGGACGCCAGACATCTTGCCTATGATCGAGAACTTTTCTGGAAGGTTGTTATGGGAGCGATGTTCTGCAATAATAATGTCTAATATCACTAGTTAATGTTTATGCAAGTTTATAATAAACAAAATGGCTTTACTTGATCCCTGAATTCCTGAGTCCTTTTTTATAATTTCATTGAAATCTCATTGCCCTGTGTGCTTATTGACTGACTATATAATTCTTGTACATAGAACATGTAAATATTTGCTTATAATATTGTAGTTTCTCCATTGAAACAAGTTCATTTGCCTCTGTTTAAGAATAGTGAAAGTAACATTTTGCTGGCATTTGTAGATTTGATTTTCACATGTGTGGTTTATGTGATCTTATAGTATCATTTATGTGTAAAGTTGCTCTAGTTTCATTAGTAGATATCTGCCAATTTTTTTTCGCAAAGCATTCCCATTTACAGTAATGAAGTTTATTCCAAGGCAAAAAATATTTTGTTATTTTAAGAAAAAAAAATTAATTCCGTTGTTTTTCTTTTAAATAAATCTCAATTGTGTTTTGACTTCCTGTTTGAAAAGTAAATTTGGCAGATTATAAAAGAATACCAAATTTCAACATAAAATGTTAATTTGTTGGATATATATATATATATATATATATATATATATATATATATATATATATATATATATATATTCTCTTGTGTAGTTCATGAAATGTTTTGAAGGTTTATATTTAGAAAATATAAAATAAACTTTAATCATTATATTTAAGAAGAGTTGTTTAATGTTTACACATTTGAAATGCCATGTAATAAAATTGTAGCTTGAATATTAGATAATTATATGTAACATAATTATTTTAAAACTGACCAGTTGTTATACAATTAATGTGCGAAAGATGTTAATGTTTTATAAAAGTGTGACTTCTGTATATTTGACCACAATGAGTAAGTCAAAAAGAAACAAACAAAAAACGGGATATAGAATTGATTGATTTACACATTGTATTATTGCAGCTTTCTGTTAGTTCGACTCATTCCATTGTTTATACATTTAATTAAAACTTCGACATTTCAGAAATAGATGGAAGCATGTTTTGGCTAGTTACTGTCAATGGCCCCAGATTCTGGTCTTCTATTGCTAACACATACGGTTAAATCACGTGTTGTTTTTCAGTTTTAAATATTGAGATATTTACCGATGTTCTGAATAACATATTTCATTACTGAACTGATTCAATGCCAAATAAAATGTAGGTTTGGACCAAACATGGTACGCAATCAAATGAATGATTATTGTAATACAGTATAGGCAAGAAGTAATATACATTTATGTTCACTAAGCTTTGAAATTGCGAAAAATACCACAAAACAAAACAAATAACATAATGATTGTAGTATGGCGTTATATCGAACTTCTCTCCAAATGGGAGGTCACATTTGACGATATATAATCTTTTGGCAATGAATCAGTTAATATAGATGTTAATAACAAAAGCACGGTGTCCTCTTCATTAATTGAGTATAGTTGAACTGTGACCTATTCATTCACACAATTAAATAAACAAGCTTATATTGTGGTTGAGAGCTGTGGTGGCGTAGTGGCTAGAAGCTCGCCTGCCCGCCCAGTAGGCATGGGTTCGAATGCTACTGACCACATCACACACAGATAACCGAATGGTCTATACAAATATGAGTCAGGCACCATATGCCCATTGCTTGTAACCGGATGTAAAAGAGTCCTTGACCTAATGTCAGTGTTGTGACTGAACACAAACCAGGTCTCTTCTCTTGACATATGATGCCACATTGGCGTCTGTCGTCCATATTTTTATGACATTTTGGTCAGGAAGATTATGATCACTGAGGTTTAAAGGCCATTTGCACTATCTTCTGCCAAGCCATGATTTGTTAGTTAGTTAGTTAGTCGACAGATCATCCTCATTGCACAGGATTTGTATTTTAAACAAGATTAACCGGTTCTGCGACGAAGGAGGTTATGAATTAAGTTCGTAATTCCCCATACCGCGTTCGAAACACAGCTACGGGAGATTTGAAGCAGACCGCCTTGCGTTGGTTTCCATACAATGGTATGAGTGCCAGCCATTCAGAAAGCAACGGCATGCTACTGAACGTAAACTTGCCCAGGAATCACAAACAGCCAAAAAATACAGGGGTTAACTGCTAAGTCCTGTAAAACTTTTATAAACAAGGTTAAAAGTACATGGAAGCTTTTCATATGTGGTGTTACATCAGAATGCAAAGAAATAGCCGGATTGAAAGGAGATTAAATTACAATTTCTGAAAGAGATGGACGAAGACAGACAAGAGTATTGATAAGTCTACAAACTATATCGCCTGCCCTGGTCTGTCCCAGCTAAATTCCCTGCCTCCTGATATCAGAAACTGATACTCTAATAATTTATTACCTTTGTATCTTTACCACTGATATATATGCCAGTAGTCTGTACATAACACAATGTGATATTCATATGCTAATTAGTACTTTTGTATTTTTTTGCAAAATACACGTTTGACGCCCTGACTCGACAACATGGAGCTTGTAAGTGTAGATCTAGTGCTGTCATCACTTTCACAATATGTGTGTCACGTTGTTGTTGTGTGTCAGGTTGTTGTTGTGTGTCAGGTTGTTGTTGTGTGTCACGTTGTTGTTGTGTGTCAGGTTGTTGTTGTGTGTCACGTTGTTGTTGTGTGTCAGGTTGTTGTTGTGTGTCAGGTTGTTGTTGTGTGTCAGGTTGTTGTTGTGTGTCAGGTTGTTGTTGTGTGTCACGTTGTTGTTGTGTGTCAGGTTGTTGTTGTGTGTCACGTTGTTGTTGTGTGTCACGTTGTTGTTGTGTGTCAGGTTGTTGTTGTGTGTCACGTTGTTGTTGTGTGTCAGGTTGTTGTTGTGTGTCACGTTGTTGTTGTGTGTCAGGTTGTTGTTGTGTGTCAGATTGTTGTTGTGTGTCACGTTGTTGTTGTGTGTGTTTTTGTTTGTTATTTTGCGTTCTCTCACTTTGAACCTAAGCGTAGTCCGTATACATGCTCCTACTTCTACTGCACTGGACTGATTTGTTTTTGTATGTGTTTTAGCTTTCCCTATTACCAGTGCCCCTCGTCATCAGTCGATCCCACTCTGACTTCAGAGGTATTTGTAATTTATACCCCCAAGTCAAGGGCGAGAAGTCAACATTTTAGTCCAACTGACCGGTGTAGGAGTTGAAACCGTGACGTCGGCATCAGCACACCGGATGTTTACGAACGAACACTTTTATCCATTCGACCATGCTGACCTGGCATAAAGGGCGAGTCACTGACGTGTCCGAGCCATACACAGACTAGGTTTTCTAGCTGAATTATATATATATATATATCTGCATTGACTGGTCCAATGCCAAACAAACAAGACGACTTGAACCTAAAGCGGTACACCATCAAATGAACAAGTCTTATAATGTAAATGGTCCGTTCAACGAGCATTAAAATTGTAGAAGATACCACGGAACAAAACAAATAACACCATGACCCTAGTATGGCGATGTATCGTCCTTCTGTCCAAATAGGCCCGGTCACATTACACGATATATTATCCTGAGGTCCTGAATCAGTTAATTTAACAGAATTTGCTTTTAAAAAAAAACCACGCCCCGTAGCTGTAGCCTGCTGGGCTTATGTGAAGTGTTAGGACCCCCACATTCCTGAGTACAAGGAGGCATAGGTGACAGTTGCCTCGGAAGTCAGAGTGGGTTCCACGTGATGGATAAGGACACTGGTAATTTGTTTTCCGCATATCCTTTACAGGACATCTGCAGTCAACACCTGCATGTTTCAACTGCTGTTGATGTCTTGGCAGTTTTTACATTCAGTAGATTGCCATTGCTTTCTGAATGACCGGCTCACATACCTCCGTAAGTAACCAACGCGACGCGATCCGCTGCCGAATCTCGCGCAGCTGTGTTTCGTACTAGAGTATTCGGGATTACGAACAACGTCCTTAACCCCTACACCAGGGAGAATCCACACGCAAGAATCAGACCAGTGCATTAGAAGTACATAGTAGCAAGGACTACGCTTGGGTTCAAAGCGAGTGAAAGCAAACATAATTATTTTTAACAAAAACAAGTGGCCATTGTTTGCCTACCGTAGTGAATGATTAGAGCTGGCATGGAACTCTTCTCTGAAAACACCCATGCCATTGTTTGCCTAGCGCAGCCAATGATTAGAGGTGGCATGGAACTCTTCTCTGTCCACACCCATGCCATTGTTTGCCTACCGTAGTGAATGATTAGAGCTGGCATGGAACTCTTCTCTGAAAACACCTATGCCATTGTCAGCGTAACATCCTGGATATTACACAAACGCGCTGGCGTTACCTAGGCTGCAAATAAATCTCTTGTTGTTGGTCAGGCAATATCATGCCTGCTTGGCCACCTGGTGCTCTTCGTGTTTGTAAATTACAAACCAAGTATAGATATTTCTAGGTGTCAGCGGTAGTTTCATGCTAGAATATGTTGCTCCAGTTAGTATCACCTATGATGCCAAATAATTTGTTAACATTACTGTCAGTGTCAAATGGTTTTGTTAACATCACGCTGGATGTCATATAGTTTGTTAAGTAATATATGATAACCATTAGTATAATGAGTCACATCACGAAGATTTTGCTAAGAATTATCATGCAAAGAGTTAGGAGGAAAATACAACCTGAAATAGGAGAAGAACAATGTGGGTTTGTAGTAGGCAAGGGTACAGTAAATGCTGTGTATATACTGAGAACCGTAATCGAACGTTCTATAGAAGTAAACAAAGATCTACACCTTTGCTTTATTGACTACACAAAGGCTTTTGATAAAGTGAGACATGTCAACATGATAAGGATGCTTGAAGATCTACAAATTGATGGGAAAGACCTTAGACTTGTAAAAAACATATATTGGAAACAACAAGCTGCCATAAGAGTTGATAATGAAGTAAGCCAATATCAGCCTATTAAGAGAGGTGTGAGACAGGGATGTGTAATGTCTCCAGATCTGTTTTCCCTGTACAGTGAAAATATTTTCAGAAATATTGAAAATATGGAAGGAATCAACATTGGGGGACGATGCATCAATAACATTAGATATGCAGATGATACAGTCTTGATTGCAGACAATGAACAGGACCTGCAAAATTTAGTAGATGCGGTTGTTGCACACAGTGAACAACAAGGGTTAGAATTAAATTGTAAAAAGACACAGATTATGGTCGTCACTAGGAAGAACGAAATACCACAGTGTAATATACAAGTAAATGGGAATATTCTTCAACAAGTGAATAGGTACAATTATCTCGGAACAGTAATAACATCTGATGGGAGATGCCTTGAAGAGATTAGAACAAGGATCGCCATGGCAAAAGTAGCCTTTAGCAAGATGAAAAACATACTGACCAATAAAAAGATGTCAATTGAAACGAGAAAAAGAGTGTTGAGATGCTACATAGAACCTGTACTTTTATATGGATGTGAAGCTTGGACAATGAGCAGCCAGGCTGAAAAACATCTGATGGCTGTAGAAATGTGGTTTCTGAGGAAAATGCAAAGAATACCATGGACAGCCAGAAAGACCAATGAACAAGTCCTTCAAGAAACAAATGAAGATCGTAAACTGATCAGAGACATTAGACGTAGACAGTCACAATTTTTTGGGCATGTTATGAGAAGAAATGATTTGGAGAACTTGGTGACAACTGGTAAGATCGAGGGGAACAGACCAAGGGGAAGACCTAGAAACAAGTATCTGGATGGCTTGGCCTTGTGGCATGGTCGAGACAGAAACACGGAACTGATCCACGACTCTGTTGATCGAGTGAGATGGCAGAACATGACCGCCCACGCTTACCGGCATGGCACATGATGGATGGATGGATAACCATTAGAACATCCAGAAATGTATCTTTCATATTTCTACAGTTTACTGCTTGGGACTATGAAAGCTATGTACATATGACTGCTATATATATATATGGTAATAATTTATAAATACAGTAATATAGACAACATAGCATATTTAATGTAACCACATTTATGTAATAACTACTTGCTTTGTATGGTAAATAATGCTTATTTCAATACAATTTACATAAAAAACCAGTTAAGAATCGATAATCGATTTATGTGGTGGTAAAGAATGAGTATGCATATATGTGTTTGAGTGTGCGCGCGTGTGTGTTTGTGTGTGCGCGCATATGTGTGCTTTTGTGCAATGGCATTGTATACATACATACAAAGAATTCGATCATATCACACAATTACTAGATTTCCAATTTTGTGACTAGATTGCCTTGTTAGAGTTCCAGCCAAACTCTTTCATCTTTCTTCTTCTTCTGCGCTCATTCTCCGTTCCTACTTTTACCTAAGTCCCGTAGACTTCGCTCTTCAACGCCCCCCCCCCCCCCCCCGTCTTAAATTCTTAAATACCCTTGCCATGGAATGTGACTTCCGCTTATGCAACTCACCTCTTACAGGGTGTTCCAGATCGAAATGTGCTACTGGAGCCTGTCCTTTTCATGGCAAGCCCGATAGGAGGACGTTCGATACTCACATTCCACTGTTTCCCACCTACTAATTTATTTAATGCTAACGGCCAAACGTAATAAACTTTTTAAAAAAAGGTCGCTTAAAAGTCGACACGGTCGACTTAACTGCATTGAGTTTCTATCCCATATGGCTCAGTCTCTTTCCGCAGCGCGGACAGGGTCGCACAAAGCACGAAATCCGTAACTCCAGCGACGACCCTCAGGAGACTTCGAAAAATGGCACTCGTGAACCGAAGGACGCGGCTTGGAATCGAACCCACAACCTTCAGAGCCCGAGTCAGACGGCTTGAACACTTCGCAACGGAGACTCCCGTAATAAACATATTTGACGTTCTGTACTATCCTACTGTCGATTCTTTCTTTCTTTCTTTCTTCTTCTTCTTCTTCTTCTGCGTTCATCCGGAGTGTTTTTTTTTCCAGATGTAATTGCGGTGTATTGTTATGCACCCTTGGGCCTAGACCCTTAGGCCAACACACAGATTTTTGAGTGCGTTTTTGACCAGGTTAGCATTCCTGGGGAGACTCTCACTTTTGTGGTGCCGTCCACATCCCAGCTGGTCAAGTTAGAACGATCGAATACTTAACGATCAGCCCTCAATGGAAGGCAGGGACAGTTCATGGGCATTATCCGCCATCCAAGGGAGGCTTCCATAGTTGCAGAGCCGACACATAGCGCTCTGGTGCTGGGCTCACCGAGGATATCGCCACGTCCTGCTCATGGCCGCTTTAATTGCTCATTTCAATATACTGGGCATTTCGTTCGCTACGGGCCGCTTCCCGCACAAACCAGGCCGGTCTACAGACTGTATCCACTCAGCGAGATTTCGATTCGGACGTGTGCTAGTCGTTGTGTCCGAAAGACAATATAGTCAGAGCTGTTCCGGGCACGACGGACATGCTAGTCAGAGCTGTTTAGGATACTGGGACATTCGGAAAACTAGATAGTCAGAGCTGTTACAGGCACGTCGTACATTCGGAAAACTAGCTAGTCAGAGCTGTTCCGGTCACAAGGACATTCGGAAAACTAGATAGTCAGAGCTGTTCCGGGCACGTGGGAGATTTCACTCGGACGTTTTTGCGTTGTGCCAGTTTTAATTTGCCACCCTTAGGCCTGCACATCCGACTTCAGCGGGAGTTTTTGATCAGGTTAACCGTCCTCGAGGTTTCGAGGGACATTTTGTTGTGGTGTAGCCCACATCTCAACTGGTCAAGTTAAAGCGGCCACAGACATCAATGTTAACCGTCAGGGGAAGGCAGGGGCAGACCATGGGCATTCCCCGCTATCCAAGGAGGCTTCCATAATTGCAGAGCCGGCACATAGTGCCCTGAGACTGGGCTCACCCGAGGAATCGCCACATCCTGCTCATGGCTGCTTTAACTCCTCACTTCCATATACTGTGCATTTCGTTTGTCACTGGCCGCTCCCCGCACAAATCAGGAACGGTCAGTCTGCAGACGACATCCACTAGGCAAGCTTTCGTTTCGGACTTCCACGCAATGGATTCGCTAGCCAAGCTTTCCATTTCGTGTTACTGAGATGCTTTTGTTTTCACCCTTGACTACTCTCACTCTATGCGTATAGATACAGACTTTCATCGTAACCATTTAGTGCGACTGGGGCGCTTTTTCTACCTTTAGTATCCGCTCTCGAGGGAGGGTACATGTGTTGCCGGCTCAGCACCTTACCCCCATGCATCAGTGAGCAAGTGACGACCAGGCCCTCTCATCCGGGGAGCCCTCATATCCCCCAGCTGAGAGCCTTCAAACAAGTATCTGGACTAATCATGTAGCGTGCTCATCATCTCACATCCGTTTCGCAGTAGGTGAGTATCGACCCGATTCTCACATTCAAGGGTTAATGGCTTAGAGGCGTTCAGACATATCCCTCAGGTGGGAGCCTTAGAGCAGTGGTTCTCAACCATTTTTGGCCCGTGCCCCCCTTTACCATATGTTCAGAGCGTAATCCCCCCCCCCCTTTTTTTATTTTACATAGTTTACATAAAAATGGAAGCTAAATTTAATAACACATACTAGAACAAGTCTAGACATCTACATAAAACGTGATTTGCGGGTCTACTTATATTATATAACGAATTTCATTAGGGCGACAATACAGAACCGTAAAATTTAGAGGGAAAAACAATATCAAGTAACTGGTTCTTGTATTAATGCGATCTTGAAATAATCTTAATTCTCCCCTTGGAAACCCTAACATTACCCCCTTGGGGGTAATTCCCCACCGGGTAAGAACCACTGCATTAGAGTATGTGTCCGGACCAAGAATCAGTGGCTTAGTGCGCCTGATTTGACCTTTTGACTGTTATCCTCAGTCCACCTGCAGATCAGCAGGTTGTGTTTCTCTTAGTCTGTTCCCTATCTCAAGGCTTGTCCGACATGTAGTTGTGCTTCCGTCGTCGGTAGCGCTCTTGAGGTCGTTGGGAGACGCAAGCCCCACCACCACGTCAAGGTGGAGACACATCACAGGGGCTGTCTGTTCCGTGGCGAAGGGGTTACGGACTCAGTTCGTGCTCCCGCATACCTGCGGTCGAAACACAGCTATGCGAGATTAAGCAGCAGACCGCGTTGCGTTGATTTTTTTACGAAATGGTATGGGTGCCGGTCGTTCAGAAAGCAATGGCAAACTATTGAACGTAAACTTGCCAAGAGATGACAACAGCAAGAAACGCTGGTGTTGACTGCAACGTCCTGTAAACCATAAGCAACTAACATAGCTTTAACTCTCCTACTTACTGAATTACGAGTTTGTTACTAGTGCTTCGACCTGACCCGGAAGCACTGACCTGCTGGTTTGATGAACTGTGGGGCATAGTGACGTAGATACGTAAATCACTCGCACCCATTCCCTCTGTTACATCAGTCAGTGAATGTTTTTAGTTTATTGGTCATTGTTGAGGAGAGGCAGACAGAGTGGCTAAGAATACTGGGTTCTCCTTCAAAAGACCCGGGTTCGAATCCTCGGTAAGGTGTGGATTTTTTTGTGGGGAAAAAAGAAAACTTAACTTGTACAGTTCGCGGCGACTGCACTAGCCAGGCGGCCTTAAATCCTCAGACTCAAGTAACCTCCCTGTCTTACACCGCAAGGTACTATAGGCAATTGATGACAGTTTTGACAGTCAGAAATTGTGTGCTGTTCTTCATGTTCTATACAGCAGTAATGGTTTAAAGACACTAGCAGTAGTCCTTGTAGTATTATCTAACTGGGAGCTGACAGTGGACCTAAAGGGCCGTGGGGAATACTCTGAGGTGATCCGACAGTTTGGCTTGCGACCTGACATCATACTTCACTTCTCGTCGACCAAGCATCTAACGCTAATTGAGTTGACAGTCCCATACGAGTCAAATATCGAGGAACAAGCAGCATACCTACAAGATAGAGAAGTATGATGACATGGTCGCTAGTTTGAGACTGGAAGGGCACACTGCCAGGCTATTCTCCGTTGAGGTAGGCGCAAGAAGTCTAGTTGCCCATTCAGTGTATGATGTGTTAAAACAAATAGGCATAAAAGGACAAGCGAGAACTCGGGCACAGAAGCAACTGAAACTGTAGCCGAAAAGGCCTCGTGCTGGCTGTGGAGTTGCCGAAACATGGATTAGGACATGTCTCGAAACTAGTATGGTTAAAGCGGTAACTGCAGAGCGACTAACAATCTCTCAACTATAGTCTGTCCGGAAATTAATGCCGTCATTCACGATCAATTATTTTGAAAACTGTCTGTTGCATCGTTATGAAATTTTTCCAGCCGTCTTATATTTACCCCCACCCAAGGAATATGTCTTTGAAAGGTCCAAAAACAACTTAAATCATTGAAAGCGGCGACATTCCTTTGATCTTTTGCTGAACAACTAGTGATTTCTCGCTAACGAAGTTATTTTTACGGTAATGTGAGACATGTCAATTCTGTTGACACACAAAGGCGTATCCGGGTTCGTATGAGAGTGGGTGCAATGAAAGAATTAGCTTAAAATCGACAGGGTCGGCTGCATTACACCGGGTGTTTATCCCATATGGCTCAGTTTCTTTCCGCAGCGCGGAAAGCGTCGCACAAAGCACGAACTCCGTAGCTCCAGCGACGACCCTCAGGAGTCTCCGAAAAAATGCACTCGTGAAATGAAGGACGCGGCCCGGAATCGAACATACAACCTTCGGAGCCCGAGTCAGACGGCTTGACCACTTCACCACGGAGAATCCCGAGAGGGGTGCAATGTGTAATATTAGTAAAGACAGAGAATTTACAGAGGCACGGGGTAAATAATTTGTAAATTAACAGGAAAGTAGAAGGAATATATTTCTTACCTTATTTTTCATTTCCTTCTTGTTTCTTCAGTTATCAGTTGGGGTATCTTCGTTGGACTCCGGACATGTCCATAGGTGCTCAGATCCTCCCCCCAGCATATGCATCAGCGTCCGGTGGCTAATAGTGCCAGTTCTGTGTTGGTTGACGAAGCGCCTTGTTTTCCCGATGTACCTCTCGCATCTGGCCGTGCCGAATTCTTACTCCCAAGTCTTTCATCCTGGACAGCGATGTGGATTCACTGACGTCAAAGTCCTCTGTTCTCGCCATATCTTTAAGGACGTTAATAACATCGGCACGGTCCATGGGCTGGCCATCTACAGGGGGTGCAGAGCCAGCCAGTTTATCAGCTCGTTCATTTCCCTCGACTCTCGCATATCCCGGGACGAAGATGAAGGTGACTTTACGGGCAACAGACTTCCGCAGCGACTCAGTCCACCGTCTACGTACAGATCCAGCTTCGATGTTCTGAATCATGCGCATTGAGTCATTTGAGTCACACACGTTGGTATAATGCTGTGATTCCAGCCATATAAAAACCTGTGTAACTGCCATCACCTTCATCGTCATGCTGCTCGATGTCATAGAGTGGGCACCACTGGATTCTTGAACGGTTCGGCCCGCTGAATGGGCTGTAGATGCCCACGCACTTCTGTGCTGATTTACAACAGATCCATCTGTATAGATGAGCACTTTGGGGCTATATGAGTGTTCATAGATGAGCGCGTTGACTTCTGCATTGACAGCGACAGGGTTCTGCTCTCTGCACCGTCTGTCGAGTGTGATAATGCAGGAGAAAGTTCACTTAAAAGCTGGAGGCACCGGCACCCATTCCTTGCCGGGGTTGATACTGGTAAGACTGCAGACCTATCTGACGACATCTTCCGCCCGACCCATCCATGATTTGCCTCTCTTTAGCCTGTCACCCTTTTCTCTGAATATAGCGTCATGCAGAGGTGCTGCTCATCTGCCCTTATTTTTAAGAATGCACGAGCTATCCAGATCTTGATCCTGTGTTCCATTGTCGGGAAGTCAAGGAGGTATCTTATTGATACACAGCTGGTGTCTTTCGTGCAGCCCAAAATGATGCGCATGGCTTCGTTTTGTACCTTTTCAAGTCTTCCAATCTGTGTAGGGCTGACAGTGAGGATGGCCAGGGCATACTCTACTCAGACCTTAATCTGTGTCGGACGATTCCAGTAGGTTGATGATTGCTCTCGGTTGCATAAAATTCAATCCATCCTTTCTCCAATAGTCCTCTTCCTCTTTCAACACATGGTCCTCACATTTTTTCCAGTAACTTTTATCAATATTTAATAGCGCGGACTGGGTTAGTATCTTGACGTCAGACAATTTGAATGTAGTATTGGCAGCTGCCACTTGTCCTTTAATTTTAGCCCACACAAGTTCTATAGGGGTTAAATGAGAATGATACGGCGGAAGTCTCAAGCACCTATGGCCATGCTCTTCTATCAACTTGTCAATTTGAAATTTCTTGCTTTTTTGCGTCTGTTTTACAAGGGACAACAACTGTAGCTTGAAATATGTTTCTGGAAATGGTATATTTTCCCTTCGGAGCCATATCTTTATTGCTTCATTTGTGCTCGATGCCGCAGGTATTTTGTCTTCTTGGGCAACAACATTGTGATATGATGCGTTGTCCATGATTAGACAAGACGGCCTATCAAGGGATGGAAGTACTGTATTCTCGAGCCAATCTCTAAATACATTACCATTCATCTCATTATGATAATCCCTATTGTCTGTATGCTTTGATACGAACGCGAGCCCAGCATTCTGTAGTAAGCCATTATGAGTACTACCAGCATGGGCTATGACCAAACGCTGTCCTTTACTACTGGGCACATAACGTTTTATCTTTCCATCCATTGATTGTCATTCATTTTCACTTGTGTGGTGCGCATTGACCCACGTTTCATCCAAATACACTATGTCATAATTTTCTTTGCGCATTTCCCTTATTTCACGTAGGTATCTGCTTCTCATGGCTCCTAAATGCGGTTGCTCGCAAAGGATATTTCTACCTCCCTTGTACTTTCTAAAAGTGAAGCATAATGTCCTTATAATTTTCCACAAAGTTGTTTTGGATAGCTCTATGTTATTGTCCTTTCTCAACAAAACCCTCAGTTTTCTTACACTCACTGTTTCTTTGGCATCCATCATTTTTATAATAACTCGTCTGA
This sequence comes from Cepaea hortensis, assembly GCA_963921405.1. NCBI lineage: Eukaryota > Metazoa > Mollusca > Gastropoda > Stylommatophora > Helicidae > Cepaea > Cepaea hortensis. The sequence continues at coordinate 291,717,851 of OY992876.1, forward strand.
TGACATCCTTGTCAAAGCTGTCTACAATTGCCTTTCTACCTACCGTTTGCTTATCGCGTGTTGGTTTCATTCCAGATTCTTGCACCCATCGACGAAACGATCGTTTACTCAAACCTAATGCATGCACTGTTCTTTTTTCGGGATTTGTAACAGTATGAAACAGTTTCCTGCGATCAGCTTCTTGACAAAAATATGTGTACAACTTCATAGCGATGTTTTGAAGTGTACACAATTTCACTTTTAATCCCATTGAACAGTATTAACACATTCAAATATTAGCTATTAAGATTACATTAATGGTAAGATTTATTTATATAATCACGTTTCATGAAAGAACCCACAGTTTGACGACGCCTCTGAACTATAACACTCAGTCTGTGCAAAAACGAAAGACCGCCAGACAATTTTGAAAATAGCGAGAATGGGTCTTGCTGAGCTGTAATACTCTAAAAATTAAGGCATTCATAGTGGGGCCGTAAAATATATACTGCATATAAGCAAAAATTGAAATCTGCTGTACAATCTCCAGAACAAAAATTTTTTTGTTGGGTGGACATAATGATAAGGTTATATACTAAATCTCATTATTTTCCATCAGTTGGTTACTGAGATATTCAATTTTATATTGATGCAACAAACAAAAAAACACACTATAAGAGTAAGAACTTGCACTGTGTCGTGTCGACTCTATAGCCTTCCCCCCGAGCGACAGTAGTGCATCTAAGTACAGGACTTCTCGGTGGGACAATCGCTGCATGGCAGCAGTCGCCAAATCACGCAAAACTCGGTCAAATTCCAACCTCAATACCAGGGCGGTAGTCGTCTGTAACTAACACGAAATTGTTATTCTGTGTCTTCTGCTTCTTTTTGTATCCTGAAAAGGGTGTTGAATGTGTTGCTTCTGTCAATATATTTACAGCTTTTGGCTGTCACATCCGACTTCAAAACTGCATTGTTGGGCCTGGATGTAACTTCTCTCTTCAGCCACGACTTTCTTGGCCTGATACAGTGATGCAAATTGTTTCCAGGCCCCACCATATAGTGGCGAAATAGGTAGGGTCTTGATCACTGAGCCTGCTACAAGCAGTAAAGCAATGTGTCACTCACTGCACCACTCTGACATGAGAGGTACAAATGAGTGGAGAACTGCACACTTGTCCTACTTACAAGGCGAAATTATTTCAGCCTGGTTAAGGATTACTTTAGGAGAACACCACACTTGTCCTACTTACAAGGCGAAATTATTTCAGCCTGGTTAAGGATTACTTAGGAGAACTCCACACTTGTCCTATTTACCATGCGAAATTATTTCAGCCTGGATAAGAATTACTTTAGTAGAACTCCACACTTGTCCTACATACAAGGCGAAATGATTTCAGCCTGGTTAAGGATTGTTCTGTTGTTTGTCCATCAAGAATGATGATGACCATTCATTTCATCCAGTGGGGTTGAAGGTGTGGAGCCGTGGGTTCTAAGATGGCTGATAAGGCCTATTTTGGCTCGAAATGTTCTTTGATAATGTGGGCAAAGAATGCTTGACGTCTCTGGAGGAGGATTTCCTGCAGTAGTTTTTCTGTCCTGCCTTTTCTTCACAGCTCTTGCAGTCCTGGTTGCCTCACATATGACTGCACCTTTGCGCAATGATGCACGCCACGAATTTCGGTCTCTGGCTGCAGCCTCCCAGGTGTCATGATGAATTCCAAAAGCATTCAGTGAGATTTTCAGAGTGTCTTTAAAACGTTTCCTCTGGCCACCTTGGGAGCGTTTACCACAACGCAGTTCGCTGTAAAAAATTCGTTTAGGGAGCCTGTGATCTGGCATGCGAGTCAAGTGACCAGCCCAGCGAATCTGATTCTTCATCAGTAGAGTGTGGATACTGGGCATGGATGTTCTTTCTAGGACTTCAGTGTCTGGAATCTTGTCTTGCCATTTAATCTTCAGTAGCTTCCTTAGGCAGACTGTGTGGAAGTGGTTTAATTTCCTAGCGTGTCGCTGATAAACAGTCCAGGTTTCACAAGCATATAGCAGTGTGGATAATACAACTGCTTTGTAGACTTTTAGCTTTGTTTGCAGGCTTATTCCAGTTCTGTCCCATACATTCTTGTACAGTCTGCCAAAGGCTGCACTGGCCTTGGAGATTCTTGCATTCACTTCGTCATCGATTGTGGCAGCTTGTGACACGGTGCTGCCAAGATAGGTGAATTTGTCCACAACACTTAGTCTATGATCATTCACTTTGATATTCGGCACAGTGTGATTATTCCCTGGAGCTGGCTGGTACATAACTACAGTCTTCTCCAAGTTGATATTGAGTCCAAAGTTGGCACAGGCATGTGAGAAAGCTGAAACATTATGTTGCATGTCCGCCTCTGAGTTGGCGTATAGAGCGCAATCATCAGCAAACAGGAGCTCTCTGACGGTGCCGCTGTTAATTTTGGTTTTAGCTTTCAGCCTTCTGAGATTGAATAACTTATGTGACGTTGGATGAAGAATGACTTGCGCGATGACTTGGATTAAAGTGAGGAAGAGTTGCGCAATTCGTCGACCTCACTCTCTCGCCTGAGTCCATCTGTGTCCAGATGCAAGACAAGTCGAGACGACTGGAGACGAATACAGGTGCAGTGGATGACCAGGGCGCTCTACGTGCCTTGCCGTGCTCATTACGTTCCACAACGCTTTGCAGGTAAACGCCGTCTTGCCCGTTGAATCAGGAATGATTTCTTCCGCGCAGTCTGCCGAATCCTGTCTTCACATGCTGGGTAGGCATACCCTAGTTTACCTCTTGGTTTGACACCAAATTGGATACCCATGCCTGGTTTAGCCAGCCTCTCACAGCTGTTGCCCGGGGGTTGGCCGCTGTCGCATGCTGACAGCTACTAGGAGCCGCAGGCACGAGCTGGGTGTCAGGCTTGGACCAGTGGGGGATGGGTCCTGAAAGGACATGAGAGTCATCCTTACCAAAGGTGCTACCAATGCCTGACACCCCGTACCCCCCGGTTAAGGATTACTTTAGGAGAACTCCACACTTGTCCTACTTACAAGGCGAAATGATTTCAGCCTGGTTAAGGATTACTTAGGAGAACTCCACACTTGTCCTACTTACAAGGCAAAATGATTTCAGCCTGGTTAAGGATTACTTTAGGAGAACTCCACACTTGTCCTACTTACAAGGCGAAATTATTTCAGCCTGGTTAAGGATTACTTTAGGAGAACTCCACACTTGTCCTACTTACAAGGCGAAATGATTTCAGCCTGGTTAAGGATTACTTTAGGAGAACTCCACACTTGTCCTACTTACAGGGCGAAATGATTTCAGCCAGGTTGTCGGATGTATGGTAGTTGTTTGGACAACCCCAAAGAGATAAAAGATACTAATGTGATCCTGCACGTTATAATTAATTTAGCTGTTACTGGCTCAGTAGTCTGAGACCATTGAATAGAGTTTCGGAGAACCAAGGAATAACTCTGGGAAAACAAAGAAGGTTTTACTGAGTATCCAAAATATCCTTAGGTGGTTCCTTGCCTCTCCTCTACCAACTAAATAATTATTAATCTAGGGTGTTTATTAAAACAATTTTTCTACGACAAGAAAAACACCTAATAAATGACATGACCCCATTTTTATGATTTAATAAACATAAACTTGGGTTTTGAACATTGCATTAAAAAAATTAAATATCATGGAATACAATAGGACATATACATCTATCTATAACTATCCTTCATTGAAGTGCCACCTCTTCTACTGCCGTGTGTAATCTGAAAAAAATGACTGGCTTCAGTCCTGTTTCTCCACTTCCAGGTTTGTGGATCCCTTGTGGCAATTTCTCAATGACCATATGTTATTTTCTTCTTGGTGTTGATCTGTTCCAGGTCTGAGCAGAATATTGGCTCTAATTTTCCCCTTTTTAGATTCAGAATATAACATCTATGTTACCTGTCCTTCACGGATCGAGGAAAATCTTGCAGGTGAATAGTTTTCTGCACTACTCTATCAAGGGCATCACTCAACCAGGTGCTCACTCAACAAGGTGCTACATTCACAAAGTGCTGCATTAACAAAGTGCTGCATTCAGCCTAGTCAGGTCTAGATCTAGCTGGATCTAGACATTCCCTGAAATTTCAGCAATCAACATACATTTAATCAAATACTTAATATGACATTAGAAATGAAATGCTGTAACTTATAAGAAAAACAACAAAGAAAATAATAAAAGAATTTTGATCCTAAGAAAATAAACAGTGGAGGGTAAAGAATCTTGGTGCTCTCAAATAGTTATCCACAACATAACTGGTTGTTTTCCATCCAATCTTCAGTTACAAGGTGTTCAAGGTTTAGACTAGCAGATACGCAGTGTCATCTTCTCCCATGCCTGTCCTTTGGGTCTACAGGTTAAGTAATACCTTGATTGATTTGGAATTGACAACTATGTTTACCATCCTCTTCTGTACCTAGTTATCTTCTCTACATCTTCTTCCATTAAAAGAAAAAGGTCTCATACATTAAGAGGTTTTAAAATCATTCCCTATTGCAATGAGTAGTTGCTTATAAACAATATAAGTGCATCATGGTATCAATTCTTGTATAGTATTCAGGTGAATTCTTTTCTAATCAAATGTTTTAAGGCGAGTATATTCCCCCTCTTCACCGTGTCTGTACTATGCTTTTACCTTATTTATCATCATAATCATCGTCATTGTTATTGCAATCAACATCATCATTCTCATTGTTATCATTGTATCATTATCATCATCATTATTATCATTGCATCATTATCATCCTCATCATTATCATTACAATCATCATCTTCATTACAATCATCACCATCATCATTGTTATTACATTCATCAGCCTCATTATCCTTACAATCAACAGGACACTAGACCATATGTTGTAACAGGGGTGAGATGAAAAACAAAGTGGGGTCTTGCTTAAGATACAAAACCAGATGCTTGTAGTATGCATGATGTGTAATATGGGTTGTGTCATGCTTAGGGCACAAAACCAGATGATGGTGACATGAATGATATTTAATACAAAATAGTGTAATGCGTCGGAGTGCACTAAATTATTAATTAGTGTATGGGTTATGCCGAACATGTTCTCTTGTGATAGACAGGACATTACACATCAAAATTGCCCTCTATTATGAGATTGACTGTTAGCTTATACTCCCCCTTCTTAGCATGTTCTTCATTCACTCATTCATCAGACACATTCATATCTGCATGGATGATCATTTCACTCATTCATCAGACACATTCATATCTGTATGGATGACAATCAAGCATATGTATGTGCTTTAAAAAAATATGTAAGTGCTTTACACATGATAAATTCACAGATTCAACACCAATGACATTAAATTGGAATCTCACTCAATCTCATCCTTCATCAGACATAATATTTATATGGGCATGATTATGTGTCTCATCCTTCATCAGACATAATATTTATATGGGCATGGATGATAAGTAAGCATACTGATGTGCTTTTACAAATGATACATTCACATCTGTTTAACAATAATGAAATCACACATGAATCCTCACAGACATGCTCTCTTTAATGACATAGATTTCTGTGATATACTCAATCCACATTCATTCATCATTAATCATAACCACACTTGCATGGTGATTGATTAAGCATTATTATGTGGCACAAATATTAATTCCACATGTTTAACAACAATTAAAATAAATTTGACTCACCAAATGGGTGCTTTAACCCACCACACAAAATTATGATACCTACAGAAATCTATTTGGCTCCAATGTGCCCATGGAAAAAACCTATTTGACTATTACACATTACACTAATTTGTCTTACCAGTGTTTGCACATTTAAAATAGTTTTTTTCTGAGTGAACTAAGTATTCTTAGCTTCCTAAATATTAAGTTAATCACTCCTAAATCACTGTTGATTTAGTTTAACTTCTTAAGAAATAAAATGTACAACCTAGCCTAATGCTTACACATTAAGTTAAGTTGTTTAACTGGGAGAAAAATAAAACTCACTCTGGTTTTTTCCAATGTACAGTTTACCCATGGCTATGTTAACTGAATATAATATTTAGTTTTTACTAAAATAATTTCTTCCGGACTAACCACATGGTTTACAACACATTGACTCACCGGCTTCTTGAAAAGGCTCACAGACTAACTTAAATTAAAATAAATATTTCGTTTACCTCCATTCTCTTCTGAATGACTTCCCACATGACGACACAGAGTTCAAGGTCCAAGCCTAGGATTTTCCTCCAAGTTCTCTGGCTGTAGCGTGTATTTTATTGCATCTCACACTTTGATTTTCTTTCAATGTTGAGGTTGTAAAACTTTGCCATGCCGTCAGAGAGTGGCCCTTTCTTCCTCGTGTTGGGCTGGTAAACAAACAGGCTGGTTTCTGCTTTGCGTGTCGTATTTATGTTCGCTATTCCCAGTTCGAGTTTTTGGTTGAATCGCCGACAATGAGTTATTGTAAATTTTTGACTGTAGAAGTAGGGAACAAACCAGTACTGTTGCGGTAATGTTGAATGCTATTACGAGGAATATCCACAGCGATGTTGCCGGTTTGTGAAAATGTATCATACTGGTTCAGGCTTACTTTAGGAGAACTCCACACTTGTCCTACTTACAAGGCGAAATGATTTCATCCTGGTCCAGGATTTCTTTGGGAGAACTGCACACTTGTCCTACTTACAAGGCGAAATGATTTCAGCCTGGTCCAGGATTACTTTAGGAGAACTCCATACTTGCCTTGCTTACAAGGCACAATTATTTCAGCCTAGTTAAGGATTACTTTGGGAGAACTGCACACATGTCCTACTTACAAGGCGAAATGATTTCAGCCTGGTTAGGGATTATTTTAGGAGAACTCCACACTTGTCCTACTTACAAGGCGAAATGATTTCAGCCTGGTTAAGGATTACTTTAGGAGAACTGCACACTTGTCCTACTTACAAGGCGAAATCATTTCAGCCTGGTCCAGGATTACTATAGGAGAACTCTACACTTGTCTTGCTTACAAGGCACAATGATTTCAGCCTGGTTAAGGAGTACTTTGGGAGAACTGCACACTTGTCATGCTTACAAGGCGAAATAATTTCAGCCTGGTCCAGGATTACTTTGGGAGAATTGCACACTTGTTTTACTTACAAGGCGAAATGATTTCAGCCTGGTTAAGGATTACTTTGGGAGAATTGCACTCTTGTCCTACTTTACTTACAAGGCGCAATTTCAGCCTGGTTAAGGATTAGTTTGGGAGAATTGCACACTTGTTCTACTTATAAGGCGAAATGATTTCAGCCTCGTCCGGGATTACTTTAGGAGAACTCCATTCTTGTCATGCTTACAAGACACAATGATGTCAGCCTGGTTAAGGATTACTTTGGGAGAATTGCAAACTTGTTTTACTTACAAGGCGAAATGATTTCAGCCTGGTTAAGGATTACTTTGGGAGAACTGCACTCTTGTCCTACTTTACTTACAAGGCGCAATTTTAGCCTGGTTAAGGATTACTTTGGGAGAATTGCACACTTGTTCTACTTATAAGGCACAATAATGTCAGCCTGGTTAAGGATTACTTTCAGAGAACTGCACACTTGTCCTACTTACAAGGCGCAATGATTTCAGTCTAATTAAGGATTACTTTGCGAGAAATGCACACTTGTCTTACTTACAAGGCGGAATTATTTCAGCCAGGTTAAGGATTACTTTTGGAAAACTGGCCAACATAAAATTTGAAAGCTATAGCTACCGACCGGGATTCGAACCTGTCACCTCCAAATGACGACAGCGCCTCGCTGCGGGAACAAGTGTACTTGGACGCATGACCAACTAGACGCTCCAAAAAAGTATCTTCATTAGTCATGTCTATCATACACATGAACCTACAACTTTGAGGCACTCAGCTGAGGGATATGGCTGAACGCCTCTAAGTCAAATCCTCCAGATGTGAGGGCCTGCTCTTGGAGATTTGATGCTGAGCCCAGCATCTGCAGCCTACCTTGTTACAGACGTACTGGTTATCCTTTCCTCTGGAAAAAACAAGGCAAGGCCGAGAGGGATCAGGCTGCATGGGCAACACATGTTCTCTGAATCCACACCCAGGCATTGTGCGATGGAATTCTAGCTCTAGTTCCAATCCACATACTTTCGTCTGTAAAGACGGCAAGGTGCCACTTACTAGTTTCATTAGCCTCTTTCAGACAATCGCTGACAGAAATAGTGGAAGTAACAGTAGAGATAAGATTAGCAATTAGAGTATCAGTCACGCCTAGAAACTCAACACAACATCAGCTATAAACATAAATCTGGTATTATATGAGCATACTAATTATAGGAGAAACACTTAGAAATATTGTGATTTAAACAAAGATAATTTATTTGGTTTTATTGTTACATTTTCAGAAACTACCACCTCTCTCACCATCTATCTCTCTCTCTCTCTCTCTCTCTCTCTCAATTCAATCCAAAACCCAATTTGTAAAGATGATACAACATTTCTAAAAAAACATCACCTGTATTATCATTACGTACATTCATACGCAACAAATGTCATTCAGGTGGTGATTATGATGATGGTAGATACGAGCAAGTGTCAAAACCAAGCATCCCCTGGTAACATCACTGACACTGATCGTATTCCCTCTCCTCCGTTTTTCATAAACAGTAATGGAGGTCAGCATGGCTGAATGGATAACAGCGCTCATTCTTAAACATCCTGTGTGCTGATGCTGAGGAAGGGGGTTCCACCCCTACACCGTCAGTTGGACTAAAATGTTGAGTTCTCATTATTTACGTGGAACATACAATACCTTTGAAGTCGGAGTGGGGTCGCCTAATGGCGAGGGACACCGGCAATAGGAAAAGCTAATCAATACTCAAACATCATCCCAGTGCACTAGACCTAGCATGTATGGACTACACTTGAGTTCAAAGCCAGCCAGCGCAACAACAACAACAACAACATAAATAAATAAAATATTTTTTTTATTACTGTTTATTTTTTTTATTTTTTTGTAATAACAAAGATGTTATCCAAATATACCTATGCTCGCAAAACGACAGATAATAAACAACATATTCACACCAACCCTTTGCTACCAATCTCAGACCTGGACTTTATCTAAATCACACGTTCGCAAAATCAAAACCTGTGAGATGAGATGCCTGAGGAGAGCTGCTAACTTAACAATCCGAGACCGAGTAAGAAATGCTGTTATCAGACAGATTGTGGGGTCAACACCTTGTGCCACATTTATTGAAAGACAGAAGATCAAGTGGTTTGGACATGTCATTAGAATGCAACACCAGCAACTACCATCACTGGCCTTACATCAAAGATCATCTGCGACGAGACCACCAGGACGCCCAAGAAGAAAATGGATTGACGACATCAAAGACATTGTACAGCCACACGGAATGACACTATCCAGTGGCGCCCACCAGGCGCTGGAACGCAAATTATTCCTCCCCGCGACGCTTGACGGCAGAAGTGGAGGAAGATGATGATGAGATGATGAACAAAGATGTTACCACAATACCGTTCACATTCAGTGTTACTTGGCCAGGATAAGATGCTATGCGGCTGTAAAGTCAAATGTTATAAAACTCAAGAGCTCAATGTTTCCCTAGAATGGACATTAGGACAGATATGACCTGCAGTGAATCACCTGCAACATGGACAATCAGTGTCCAAACCTGATGACTTCTGCTAAAAAAGATCATGAACTTCAACACCAAGATTATCATGTCAATGGTCTTAAGTCTGATCAACAACTGTTATCTAGTGACTCAGAAAGCTCTGTGATTGTTCCGTAACAAATGTATCAAAATACTTCTGGCCTATTCTCTCAAACACAGTGAAATTAACAAAATGTTGCCGGTCTGAAGCATAGCCGAATGGATAAGAACGCGTGTTCTCGGTTCAACCCCTACACCGGACAGCTGGACTAAAATGCTGAAAAGTCGTCCTTGACTTGGGGACGTAAATTACAAGTACCTCTGAAGTCGAAGTGGGTTCGCCTGATGGCGAGGGACACTTAATAGGGAACGCTAATCCACACGCAAAATCCAGTCCATCACTACTATAAATAATGTGTATGGACTGCTTGAGTTCAAAGCGAGCAAGTGCAGAAGAAAATACCAAAAACAAATGTTAATAAGAAATGTGGGCACCACAGTAGGATATGTTGTCATTGTGCCAGGACACAGCCTCCGACACAGCAGGATATGTTGTCATTGTGCCAGGACACAGCCTCGATACTTTAAAAAAAATGTAACCAGGGCATACCCTGTCTCACAAAATGACAGTAAATATTTAGATCTGTAATTTGCTTTATTTAATATTAATTTATCTCTTCTAAACACAACCAGGACAACGAATGAGGCATCTATAAGCCAGTGTTATATTCTCACTGTGTGAAACCAAACACAACCTAACATAGGACAACGAATGAGGCATCTATAAGCCAGTGTTATATTGTCAGTGTGTGAAACCAAACACAACCTAACATAGGACAATGAATGAGGCATCTATAAGCCAGTGTTATATTTTCACTGTGTAAAACTAAACACAGCCTAACATAGGACAATGAATGAGGCATCTATAAGCCAGTGTTATATTTTCACTGTGTGAAACTAAACAACAAGTCCCTCTAGCTGCAGGAACCTGCTGTGGGTATGTGAAGTGTTAGGACCGTCACATTCTGTAGGTCTGAGGGCACGGAGGATAGGTGGTCAGTCTTTCCCTTCCGTTGCGAATGTTCACGGCTGGCACTGAACCTTATTCCAACTGTGCTCATGACATTGTCTGCATAATGTCCTAACATCCACACCAACGCATCTATGTCATTAGTTATATCATCATCATCATCATCATCATCATCATCATCACCACGTCCCTTGACAGCTGGTGTAAGCATTCATGCCTCATCACAGATCTCGGTCTTTGGTTTTCTGGATCAGCTTTGCTGGTGATATTCCTCCATGCCAGTGTCTCGATCCATTCAGCATAATTTCTCTTGGTCTGCCTCTGCCTCTCATCCCCTCGATCTTTCCAGTCGTCACGATGTTCTCCGATGCTTCTCTTCTCATCACATGACCAAAGAAAGCAGTTTGCTTCATTCTTAGAGTTAAATATAATGTTCTAGTTTCATTAGCCTCTTTTCGGCAGTTGTTGTTGGTTACTGTGGCAGTCCTAAGAATTCACAACATTCGTCTTAGTATAACAGAGTCTCTCTGATAGGGGATCTAGATGGGCAGTGAAGTGTGCATGGTCAATAATAGAGCAGTGCACGGGCAAGCACCATAGTAGGAGGTAGCTAGGAGCTACTATATAGCTAGGGCTTGTCATCCTATGACGAGCATCTTGGGAACAAAGTCAGTTGTGACCATTCCACGGGCCAAGGTCGGTTGATTATTATGGGCACCATCCGGAATGTTATTTAGTCTGAGTGTAACAACATCTGAGCTTCGTAATCAAATATTGTGGAATTGAGAAATGATGTATCCTGCAATAAACTATGAAATGAACAACGGCCGGAGTTAGAGTGAGTCTGTTTCTATCGTTCGTCCAAACTACCTAGTCTTCTCGGACACTGTTATATTAGAAACCACATCTCTGTTGCTTCCATGTTCTTACTAATTTGTTCATTTACATTCCAAGATTCACTGCCATGCAGCACAACAGGTTCTATATAGCATTTCAGCACTCTCTTACATTTAATGACAGTGACTTATTGCATAAGATACCTTTCATTTTCTTAAATGCAGCGTTCACTTCCCCTATTCTGTTCTTAATCTCTGTTGTACATCTTCCATCTGATGTTATAATTGCCCCTAGGTATTTAAAATTATCCACATGGTTAAGAATTTTCCCTTCTATTTCTATTTCACATGGTATGTAATGATAATAATATAAACACCATGTTGACAATAATGAAACATTATTATGCAGCTTAACATATTTACTGGAGGTATTCTATATCTATATATGGTGACAACTGGAAAGATCAAGAGGAAGAAAGGCCGAGGCAGGCCAAGAAAAATGATGCTGGACGGATTGAGACGGTTGCGTGGAGGAATATATCATCAGCAGGGTTGATCCAGAACACAAAGGACCGAGATCTGTGGAGAGCCATGAACGCCTGCGCCAGCTGGCACGGCACTTGATGATGTTGATGATGCTGTGTCATTGTGGTGCAGTTTGCTAAGTTTCCCGGTATTATTTAATTTACGACTACATCACTGGATATGGCAACAGAACACGATGCCTATGAATCCAGATCGTTGTCTTGAATGAGAGACTAGAAGTAAGAACTGGCACGGCCAGACGCGAGAGGTACATCGGGAGAATGAGGGGCCCCAACTAACAGAACTGGCACTATTGCTCGCCGGACGCTGATGCATATGTTAGTGAGATGATCTGAGCACCTATGGACATGTCTGGAGTGCAAGGATGATACCCCAAAAGATAAACTAACTAACATGAAACAAAAGAGGTAAATGAGGTACTGTTAGATGGACATCACAGCAACACAGATCATAACTTCAACTTATAAATATTATTATTTATTTGTTGTGGACCTAAAAGAGAGAATATGACATTTTGAACAACAAAGCTAACATCTAGCTTATTTAAACATGGCAAAATACAACAGGATTTTCCTTATACACATAAAACTATTATATAGCCGAGAAATCCAGTTATGTGCATCTGCGTCCAAGTGCCGCGTCGCAAATATCAAAAGGCAAGACCAAGAAACGGGTAAACAGGTCCTCGCCAACACAGGAGTAGGACAGCACGATCAGCAGCAAGAAGAACGCTGTCAAGAACTGGATAAGCAGCAGTACGTTCAGCTGGTGGTGCATGTACTGTGTCTGTGTGTCGATCTGATCCACCTGCAGAACACAAGTCATATAGATATATATAAGGGCGCTTCACATGAAAACCTTATAAGTGTGATAGAAATTACAATAACCATGCTACTGTCTTGTAACCTGTCAATATTGTTGTCAAGAGTGTTAAGCATGTGACATCACAATAAGATGAACACACTGATGTCGTCCATCCATCATGTGCCATGCCGATAAGCGTGGACGGTCATAATTCGCCATTTCATTCGATCATCAGTTGTCACCAAGTTCTCCAATTCATTTCTTCTCATAACATGCCCAATAAAATTTGACTTCTACGTCTAATTTCTCTATCAGTTTTACGGTCTTCATTTGTTTCTTGAAGGACTTGTTCATTGGTTTTTCTGTCTGTCAGTGTTATTCTTTGCATTTTCCTCAGAAACTACATTTCCACAGCCATCATATATTTTTCAGCTTGACTACTCATTGTCCATGTTCACATCCATACAAAAGTAAAGGTTCTATGTAGCACTTCAACAATCTTTTTCTCGTTTCAATTTATATCTTTTTATTGGTCAGTATGTTTTTTATCTTGCAAAAGGCTACCTTCGCCATGGCAATTCTTGTACTAATCTCTTCAAGGCATCTTCCATCAGATGTTATGATTGTTCCAAGATAAATGTACCGATTCACTTGCTTAAGAATATGCCCATTTACTTGTATATCAAATTATTATGGTATTTCCTTCGTCCCAGTGACGACCATAATCTGTGTCTTCTTACTTTTCAATGCTAACCCAAGTTGTTCACTGTGTGCAACAACTTCATCTACTGCAGGTCCTGTTCATTGTCTGCAATCAAGACTGTATCATCTGCATATCTAATGTTATTGATGTATCGTCCCCCAATGCTGATTCCTTCCATATCTTCTATATTTCTGAAAATATTTTCACCGCACAGGGAAAAAGGATTTGGAGACATTACACAACCCTGCTGTCTCATACCTCTTTTAATAGGCTGATATTGGCTTACATCATTATCAATTCTGATGGCAGCTTTTTGTGTCCAATATTTGTTGTTTTACAAGTATAATGTCTTTTCCATCAATTTGTAGATCTTCAAGCATCCTTATCATGTCGACATGTCTCACTTTATTGAAAGCTTTTATGTAGTCAAAACTTCACTATATAACGTCACAATAACTAATAACTATAGTTATATATAGTTATATATAGAAAATAACTTCACAACACACTAATAACTATAGTTAACTACAGAAACATCAAAACGTACCAACGCTTAAAGTTGTATAATGTAACTGCATCAAAGATTAAAAACTGTAAAACATAACTACACCAATGATCAACGTTGCAAAAGATAACTGCACCAATGAGAGTTGAAAAAAGTAACAACACCAATGATTATAGTTGTAAACATGAACTGCGTCAATGACTAGTTTTAAAATGTAACAGCACCAATGATTAATTTTAAAAAGTAACTGCACCTATAATCAAAGATGTAAAAATTAACTGCACCAATGATTACAGTAAAAGTAACTGCACCGATGATTACAGTTGTATAAAGTAACTGCACCAACAATCAAAGTTGTAAAAAGTAACTGCACCAATGATTACAATTGTAAAACGTAACTGCAACGATGATTACAGTTGTAAAAAGTAACTGCACCAACGATAAAACTGTAAAAAGTAACTGCACCAATGATTACAATTGTAAAAAGTCACTGCACCAATGATTACAATTGTAAAAAGTCACTGCACCAATGATTTGTTTTAAAAAGTAACTGCACCAATGATCAAAGATGTAAACAGTAACTGCACCAATGATTACAGTTGTAAAAAAGTAACTGCACCAATTATTACAGTTGTATAAAGTAACTGCACCAACGATCAGAGTTGTAAAACATAACTGCGCAATTGATTACAGTTGTAAAAAGTAACTGCACCAGTGATCACAGTTGTAAAAAGTAACTGCACGAATGATTTTTTTTTTTGCATATCCTATTTACAGGCCGGTTTGACGCCGAACTCCCTGGTCTAGAAGTTAACGTCTTTCTCCGTAATACCATATATCCACGTCAGGAACGTAACCTGCGCGAGAATCGGTAGCGGTTCTCGCCGCCTTGGTAACTTACAGGGTATTAGAGCCGGTCGCTCAGAAATCAATGGCAAACTACTGAGCGTAATCTTGCCTAGTACATCAACGGCAGCTGAAAAATGCTGGTGTTGACCGGAACGTCCTGTAAGGGATATACAACATTTAAAAAAAAATTTACAGGACATCGCTGTCAACATCAGCATTTACTGCTGTTGTTGATGTCTTGGCAAGTTTACGTTCATTAGTTTGCCACTGATTTCTGAACGACCGACTCCAATACCAACATGTTAAAACCCAGCGCGACACGGTCTGCTGCCAAATCTGTCGCAGATGTGTTTCGGAAGCAGCTAAGCGGGCTCACAAATCGCGTCCGCAAGACCTTAGCCACGAAGACCGGTGCACCAATGATGTTTTTTGTTCGCATATGCTTTACAGGACATCGCTGTCAACACCAACATCTTTCAGCTGATTGTTGATTTCTTGGCAAGATTACGCTCAGTAGTTTGCCATTGCTTTCTGAGCGACCGGCTCACATACCCCGTAAGTTACCGACGCGGAGAGAACCGCTACCAATTCTCGCGCACGTCACGTTACTCACGGGAGTATACGGGATTATGGAGAAAGTCGTGTAACTCCTAGACCAGGGAGACTTGCGCACCAATGAATACAGTTGTAAAAAGTAACTGCACCAACGATCAGAGTTATAAAAAGTAACTGCACCAATGATCAAAGTTGTTAAAAGTAATTGCACCAATGATTACAATTGTAAAAATGTAACTGCACCAGTGATTACAGTTGTAAAAAGCAACTGCATCAATGATCAACTCTGTAAAACGTAACTGCACCGATGACTATAGTTCAACACAATAAACACCCCCAGAGGAACTAATGATTACAGTTCAACGGAAAACTGAACACAAATGCTACCTCAGCACTATGCTGGCTGGTCACAGGTCGCGCCTTCCCCACTGCATGGGAATCGACGGAGCCGTCAAATTCACTCGACGTCGACGTGGTGTCACTTTCAGCAGGGTTACATGTAGAGCTTTTAGGATTCACAGGAATTTGCATAGAACTACCAAGCTGAGAATTGGAATGTTGTTTGTCCCCGGCGGCTCCATTTGTGTTCTTCAATGAGCACAATTTTTTTTTTTTTTTTTGGTTTTGTTGTTTGATTTTTGTTTCAGAAATAATAATAGGGAGAATACAGAAATGTATCAGATAAGAATGTGAAGAATAATGGCATTTTTTTTTTTGCATATCCTTTTTACAGGACATCGCTGTAAACACCGGCATTTTACTGTTGATGTTGGTGTCTTGGCAAGTTTACGTTCAGTAGTTTGCCATTGCTTTCTGAACGACCGGCTGCCATACCAATTCGTTAAAACCCAGCGCAACGCGGTCTGCTGCCAAATCGCGCACAGCTGTGTTTCAAATGTGGGTACGCGGGCTTACGAACCGCGTCCATAACCACCCGCGCCACGGAGACTGGCATAATGGCATATAACAGCTAATAATAGCAAGAATATATAATTAACAGACAAGATTATGAAGAATAAACAGACTTAACAGATGTATAATTAACAGACATGATTATGAAGAATATACAGACCTAACAGATGTATAATTAACAGACAGGATTGTGAAGAATATACAGACTTAACAGATGTATAATTAACAGACAAGAATGTGAAGAATATACAGACTTAAAAGATGTATAATTAACAGACAAGATTATGAAGAATATACAGATTTCACAGATGTATAAATACAAGACATCATGTAGCAGACAAACATACATCATGTAGCAGACAAACCCCCATCATGTAGCAGACAAACACACATCATGTAGCAGACAAACCCCCATCATGTAGCAGACAAACCCCCATCATGTAGCAGACAAACCCCCATCATGTAACAGACAAACACACATCATGTAGCAGACAAACACACATCATGTAGCAGGCAAACACACATCATGTAGCAGACAAACCCCCATCATGTAGCAGACAAACCCTCATCATGTAGCAGACAAACACACATCATGTAGCAGACAAACCCCCATCATGTAGCAGACAAAGCCTCATCATGTAGCAGACAAACCCTTATCATGTAGCAGACAAACCCTTATCATGTAGCAGACAAACCCTCATCATGTAGCAGACAAACCCTCATCATGTAGCAGGTCCCTTGCAGAAAGTCACTCTCATCGAGATCTGCTGAAAGAATGCTGTCCTTTGCCAGTTTCCCAGCTACAGGGATTGTCATGCCCAATGTGTCTGCAAATCCCTGTGCCCATCTATGTGCTGGCTGACCTCTGCCTTCTTCCATCACTATTTTTTTCCAAGCTCACTTTGAACTCAAGCGTAGTCGATAAGCATGTTACTACTTCTATTGCACTGGACTGATTTTTGCATGTGGGTTAGCTTTCCCTATTACCAGTGTCCTTCGCCATCAGGCGAGAAGAACCCACTCGTATTTCTGAGGTACTTGTGAATTATGTCCCCAAGTCAAGGAAGAGAAGTCAACATTTTAGTCCAACGGACAGGTGTAGGCGTTAAACCTGCTACCTCGGCATCAGCACACTGGAAGTTTAAGAGCAAGTGCTCTTATCTATGCTGACCTCCTAAATATAATCAGGTTGATGATTGAAGGTGTACAAAGATGAAGGACAGAACTAAATTGCCGTCATTTTTATAACACTGCAAATTCCCTATTAAACAAGCATATGTCAAATAATTAAAAACATGGATTCATTATGGTTTGCGGGTAAATTATAAATATTAAAAGAAGAGATGTTTCAAAAATGAAATTATTTTCTGTTGTAGATAGTATGTACTAAAAGAAGATAAAATAATTGTGAATTATTTTGGGATGTATCAAATTCAAATTATTATTTTTTTTTTTTGGGGGGGGGGGGGGAGTTGTGGACTTAATTCAAGGATCATCTTCAGTGCAGTGTCAAACTATCACATATTTGTGCCTCACGCTTAACCTCCAGATCACATTAGGAGGAATTCAGTTCAGTGCAATAGATCCCAAAGACATAATGTTGTTCAAAAACTGAAACTAAGTTCTTACCTTAGCTGCTAATGACAGCTGCTCTACTGATGAAGTGACATTGAAAGAACTTCTGTTATTTTCAAGTAAATGTCTTTCTGGACCAAAAGAGCATCTCAGCCTGAGGAGAGAAAAAGGTTGTTAAACATTGTCACAAACACCTCAGCCAGGGGACCAAAAAAAAGGCTGTTGAACATTGTCACAAACACCTCAGCCAGGGGACAAAAAAGGCTGTTGAACATGGTCACAAACATCTCAGTCAGGGGACGAAAAGGCTAGTGAACATTGTCACAAACATCTCAACCAGGGGACAAAACAGACTGTTGACCATTGTCACAAACATCTCAACTTGAGGACAAAAAAGGCTGTTGAAAACTGTCACAAACATGTCAGCTTTAGGACAAAAAAGGCTGTTGAACATTGTCACAAACATCTCAGCTTGAGGACAACAAAGGTTGTTGTCAGCGTCTCAGAATTAAAGATAACCTTCCTTCGTCATTTCACTCGCCATAGTGAGTCTCTTCTACATACATTCGTGAAAATACTAAACGTCGTATGTAGGCAAATGACATTTATTAATGCTCACCGGCAGTATCAACATATATTACACATTATATACATCAATGGCAATTAACAATCAGCCATTCGTGCGCTCACAACACAATTCATTCTCATTCCCCGCACTTAACAATCGTTTTCGTAACTCAACAGGGCTAGCTTCCACACTGGCAATCAATACACTCTCTCGCTCGATTTCACACGTCTTTCCTCTAACGTGTCTCCATCCAGTCTGAACTCTTCTGGTGTTCGGCCTGATAGTCACGTGGTGCTTGACCGCGTGTACCCTGAGATAATCGTGCTGTATCAGTTGTCTTGCCGTACTAGCTGTTCGGTCTGGTTTGTCTCAGGTCCTTCAGTGCAGAGTTGTGCTGTCGGTCAAGGACGTAGTCCCGTCTATATCTCTGTGTCCTGTTTATAACCTTGTGTCCTGTTTATAGCTGGGGCTTGTTGTCCCGTCTATGACATCTCTATTCCTGTCTGCACTCCCAAACACACTGACAGTTGTTGACCATTGTCACAAACATCTCAGCTTGAGGACAAAAAAGGCTGTTGAACACTGTCATAAACATCTAAGCTTTAGGTGAGAAAAAGGCTGTTGAACATTGTCACAAACATCTAAGCTTTAGGTGAGAAAAAGGCTGTTGAACATTGTCACAAACATCTCAGCTTAAGGACAAAAAATGTTATTGACCATTGTCACAAACATCTCAGCTTGAGGACAAAAAAGACTGTTGAACACTGTCACAAACATCTCAGCTTGAGGACAAAAAAGGCTGTTGAACACTGTCATAAACATCTCAGCTTTAGGTGAGAAAAAGGCTGTTGAACATTGTCACAAACATCTAAGCTTTAGGTGAGAAAAAGGCTGTTGAACATTGTCACAAACATCTCAGCTTGAGGACAAAAAATGTTATTGACCATTGTCACAAACATCTCAGCTTGAGGACAAAAAAGACTGTTGAACACTGTCACAAACATCTCAGCTTGAGGACAAAAAATGTTGTTGAACATTGTCACAAACATCTCAGCTTGAGAACAAAAAAGGCTGTTGAACATTGTCACAAACATCTCAGCTTGAGAACAAAAAATGTTGTTGACCATGGTCATAAACATCTCAGCTTGAGAACAAAAAAAGCTGTTGAACACTGTCACAAACATCTCAGCTTAAGGACAAAAAATGTTGTTGACCATGGTCATAAACATCTCAGCTTGAGAACAAAAAAAGCTGTTGAACACTGTCACAAACATCTCAGCTTAAGGACAAAAAGGCTGTTGACCATTGACACAAACATGTCAGCTTGAGGACACAAAAGGCTGCTGAACATTGTCACAAACATCTCAGCCTGATGACAAATAAGATTGTTGAACATTGTCACAAACTTCACACCTTGAGAACAAAAAAGGCTGAACATTGTCACAAACATCTCAGCCTGAGGACAAATAAAATTGTTGAACATTGTCACAAACTTTACACCTTGAGAACAAAAAAGGCTGAACATTGTCACAAACATCTCAGCCTGAAGACAAAAAACTGCTGTTGAACATTGCCACAAACTGACCAAACACATCTGGCCTTCTAAAGTTTGTGCCTGGCAGCAGATCAACCTGAATTCTCTCAGAAGATTGCAGATGTCAAAAACCATGTCCAACTTAACTGTTAAGTGTACATCAGATGTGGGGAAGCCTGTTCTGTCTAAGAAACTATCACAATAATAATAATAATAATAATAATAATAATAATAATAATAATAATAATCATAATCATAATAATCTGTCCCAAAGCAGTTTCCTGCTATGAGTCGGTGATGTGCTAGCGCCATGACATTTTACAGGCCTGAATGTGTGGAGGAACAAGTGGCATCCATCCTGCATCAGACCATGCTCAAGACATTATCAGCATTCTGGCTACCAGCTTGGCTAACAGGCCCGCTACACTGTTAGTTAGTTAGTTAGTTAGTTAGTTAGTTAGCTAGCTAGTTAGTTAGTTAGTTAGTTAGTTAGTTAGTTAGTTAGTTAGTTAGTTAGTTAGTTAGTTAGTTGCGGTTCCAACTTCACAGCAAATGGCTGCCCCATAGTGCTCCATTTATGTGCCAGTTAATACCACACAAAATGCTCCTCACTGCCCAATGTGAACAGTGGAACAGACAGGAGTCTCAACAAACCAACAGCCCGCACAGGTATACTATGCATAATGCCGCTGCCAGAATGCCAACACAAAAGTCCACCATGAAAAATACAGTTCATCGTCAACGGAAGCGGCAGTCACTAGAAAATCAGCAGCCACTCATTTCTGCATAAGGCAAAGCCAATTAGTTCAGCAACCGGCGGCCGCCATTTTCCGAGCATTCTTATAGACTAGTCGGCACACAGTGGTTGATGTGGCGGCATTACGACAACTGCCTTTACTTCCCAAGACAATCTTGGTACCTATTATCACAGGGTGAACATGGCCTGGCTGTGTATAGTTAATGGCTGACATCAATATAGTTGACAAACTCCGCGTTGTAATATGTAAAAGGTTTATTGAGTCATCAAATACAATTTCTAGCTGCCGATGTAAATACAGACATCTTTTCTCCCGTTCTAATGGCCGAACTCCTATTGACGCGTGCGCAACCCCTGGATACCTAAACCCATTCGTTCTCACGCGTTCACTAACTTTATTTCCCCATTAGTTAATGAATGCGCAGCATTCATTAACTCTCTAACTACTAACCTAAATCCCTTACTGTTATATACCTCCCCTTCATCAAGAAGCCTTTTCTCTGGAAAAGTCTCAACTCTACCCCTTAAACACTTACTCCTACTGAAATATTGAAATATTTCTTCTTCTATACCAAATCTGTCCCACAATCCCTCAACATATATTTCATAATTGAAATCTCATCCTCCTATCTCATCATAGCCAAACGCTATCCAGCGACATACTTTATACAATGTCAGTAATACAAAACCCTACTATAAACTCTCTACAAAACTCTCTACAAAATTCTTTACAAAATTCTCTACAAAATTCTCTACAAAATTCTCTACAAGTAAAATGTCCATCTAAATTATGATTGACAAAAATTGAAGATATTTTCCTTATCTTTTCTCACTTAATCACATTCTCACTATTAAAGGATAGACAGGAAAAAAAACTTAGTTTAGATTGGTTTGGTGCGCACCGAAGAAAATTAGAAAGTAAGAAAATAGTAAGAAGTAATCACATTTCTCTTCCCATGCATTCTCAAAACTTTATAAAATAAAGTTTTCAAAATTTATCTTCATTCCCGTCAATAATAATTTTTGATATCAAAAAGTTATGTTAATTCACCTCGTCAAGTTCAACCATTCCTTCAAAACCTCCAAATTATTAATATACTGTTAAGCACAGTCTTCTTCTTCCAGAGTCCACTTATTTAAATGCCAAAATTCAACCTGGCATTCTCCCATATACTCCCATTAAACGCTGTTCAACCCAGCTCCTATTTCAACCCCCATCTACCCAGCTATACAGTATCGCCCGTCATTCCCCTCATCCAAGGCTTTAAATCCATGTATTTACATTACGAACCGTCTAATGCAGTCCCTAATTCAATCCCCCAAACCATTTTTAACGGTTTAACTCTTTCCAACCCCCATGTAATTATCAATTGTTGCTGACAACCCCAGCCACTTTTAAATATACTCCTCCATTACTTTCCCTACAACATACTGAGTTACTTCGCTAATCACAACAAACTTCCCCCTTAACTCAATAATGTTTCACCCTCAATTTCTATTTATAAACGTTATACACGTTAAGCAACTTAACGAAGCATGGCCCTAACTCCATGTTTCATATTTTCTGCAAGCTCCCAAGAACAACTCTTCATTTTTCCCCATAAGTGAACGTCAACCTATAAATTATTTTAAACTGTTTTATCTCCCCAAGTTGAGGCCACTTCTTGTGTTTTTTATTTCTAAATGTCCTACTATACTCATCATTTGGATTTTTAATATATTTATTCATCTTTTGGACCTTACTATTTTCCCCCCTACTGCCGATCCTGTTCAGTAAGCGGGATGCCAATTTCCCTGATCTCCTGACCTTATAAAATTTCTCTGCACCTCTTCATAATTCCCATTTGATGATCTACCAATTACAGTTCTATTCTGTGTACTAGTCTGAGCACCTCTATTATTTTGTATATTCGACTGGACACGTCTGTTACCACAGAAGCGAAAAATGTGTCCACGTTGGCCACACCCCCAACAAACCACATTTGTTTTATTTGTGTTACCTACCATCTCTCTTACAGTATTTCTCACTTGTCCTTCTCTACCTTGATTATATACGTTACTGTTTCCTTGTAACATCTGTATTTCTCCCCTTCTTCTTCTCCATCCATATCTATACTGTCCTATTTCCATAGGTTCTTCAATTCTATCCTCTGAACTACTACCTAACTCTCGTCCTACCCTCAATCTAAACCTTCTTCTCAAGCTCTCCTCTTGTATAGCTATAACTACAGCCTGTGACAACCTTGCAGGATTATCTCTCATTAATTTAAATTTCAGTCCATCTGACCTAATCCCATCAACAAAAATCCCCACCAACATCCGTTCAACTTCCTCAGCTCGGACATTCTGACCCAAAAATGACTCTTCGGCTAAATTGATCAGCCTACCACAGTGTAATATACAAGTAAATGGGAATATTCTTCAACAAGTGAATAGGTACAATTACCTCGGAACAGTAATAACATCTGATGGGAGATGCCTTGAAGAGATTAGAACAAGAATCGCCATGGCAAAAGTAGCCTTTAGCAAGATGAAAAACATACTGACCAATAAAAAGATGTCAATTGAAACGAGAAAAAGAGTGTTGAGATGCTACATAGAACCTGTACTTTTATATGGATGTGAAGCTTGGACAATGAGCAGCCAGGCTGAAAAACATCTGATGGCTGTAGAAATGTGGTTTCTGATGAAAATGCAAAGAATACCATGGACAGCCAGAAAGACCAATGAACAAGTCCTTCAAGAAACAAATGAAGATCGTAAACTGATCAGAGACATTAGACGTAGACAGTCACAATTTTTTGGGCATGTTATGAGAAGAAATGATTTGGAGAACTTGGTGACAACTGGTAAGATCGAGGGGAACAGACCAAGGGGAAGACCTAGAAACAAGTATCTGGATGGCTTGGCCTTGTGGCATGGTCGAGACAGAAACACGGAACTGATCCACGACTCTGTTGATCGAGTGAGATGGCAGAACATGACCGCCCACGCTTACCGGCATGGCACATGATGGATGGATGGATGGATCACTGTATAATTGCACACTTTCTGTAGTATTTTGTCTCGTCTGTCGCAACACTGAGAATGCGTGTTGAGGGTCAGTAATCTCTGCATATTTATGAGCTAAGTCGTCTTTGAATTGTTCCCACGTTTCACCTCCTCCAGCTTCTAGCTTTCTTCTTATATGATCAGAAACAGGACTTGTACTAGTTCTATAAGCTAAATTCTTTTTATCCTCATCTGTAGCGTTCATTAGATAAGCATGTTTCTCAATGGATACAATCCATTACTTAAAATGACTCGCCTGTCCATTAAACCTCTCAACATCACTGACTACACTTTGCTGTCTTAACACCGAGTCCAACTTTGATATTGCCCTACCAACTCCACCAAGTACTTGTGAAAGATCTTGGGCTTCAATTCTAAAAAAAATCTGAAATGGAAAATACAGCAGTACCAAACAATCTAATATATTAATATGTCCTAAATCAAGCAGTTGAAAATCTTAACCTAAAATTTAACAATACCTGCTATAATTATAGTCCTGTCGTTTGTCCAATCGTTTTTCTTCTTCAAAACTGATGATCTGCCGTTTAAAAAAAATTTAGAACAATTCCAGCGTCTCACAGAGTATGGTTGTCGTCCAATCGAAAAAAGAATGAAGGAGTATGACGCCCAATCGACAATTATTTGACGGTTGTTGTCCAATCGAAAAAAGAATGAAGGAGTATGACGCCCATACGACAATTATCTGACGGTTGTTGTCCAATCGAAAAAAAGAATGAAGGAGTATGACGCCCAATCGACAATTATCTGACGGTTGTTGTCCAATCGAAAAAAGAATGAAGGAGTATGACGCCCAATCGACAATTATCTGACGGTTGTTTTCTTCTATCGCAGGAAAAGAAAAGGAAGAGCCTCTGGATTCCTCACTTCAATCGGTATTCTTCGTGCCGCTTGAGTGATCTTTTGATACGCCAGAATTCAGGGATTACAGTTATGACCAATCTCGAATGGAGTAAATTTTCATAAATAGTAGACTTTCCTCAATCAGAGACAACGATCGAGAACAATGATCAAATGAGCCGGCTCAATATAAGCGTTGACCAACAACTCCGGACTTTATCTTCAGACAACCAAGGTCACCTTCAATGAACTTCAGACGATAACGGTTAAATCGACAGCTCCAGCAAGACCAGATTTCACGGCAGCATATCTGGAACATCAATATGTTTCGAAAAGAACGGCCAGGTCAACACAGGATTCAGCAATGACGATGGCTGCTCTGTTCCACCACTCGGAACATTGTGTGTTGTGTGGCGGTTTTAACAAGCATCAGCCCCATCATAAAGACTTGAAGATACGACACAAGTTGTTCCTCAAGAGTGTAGGACTTCAACACAACCTTCCATGACCTCTGTTGACTTCTATACTTCTATTTGATTCATTTTACGATGACCTCTGTGATCGGTAGTGGCCGCGACAGCACGATTCAGAAATCCTGGTATATTCGGCGCCAAATCAGGTCATATCACAGGGTGAACATGGCCTGGCTGTGTATAGTTAATGGGTGACATCAATATAGTTGACAAACTCCGCGTTGTAATATGTAAAAGGTTCATTGAGTCATCAAATACAATTTCTAGCTGCCGATGTAAATACAGACATCTTTTCTCCCGTTCTAATGGCCGAACTCCTATTGACGCGTGCGCAACCCCTGGATACCTAAACCCATTCGTGCTCACGCGTTCACTAACTTTATTTCCCCATTAGTTCATGAATGCGCAGCATTCATTAACTCTCAAACTACTAACCTAAATCCCTTACTGTTATACTATTTTAGGCTGTGTCAACCTGGGAGCTGAAGTCTATTTTTATAATCCTAATTCATCCATCCAGCTGTGAATCAAATTCATGACCATCTGATCGGCGGGTGAGTGTCTAGCCACTATGCTTCAAAGGCACCCACTCCTAAAGTAAGCCTATTGTATTATCTATTTAGTCTTTGGAAACTCCTAGTTTTTCTGCAACGTACACCTTTTGATGTCAACGTGAAAATATCCAATGAAAGCGGCAGCCAGCATGAGTGTGCTGATATCTAAATAGAGTTTGTCTTCAAATGGCACAGGTGTAAGCCAAACTAGTTTTCTCAGTTCTGCATAAGTTGAGCACTCCTGCAACAAATGTTCAGCTGTCATTTTCAGTTGCACAGCTATACATTCATCTATCTCCTAAATTTAGATTATTAACCCTTTGAATCCGACGAGCCGGTATACCGGCTTCCACGTGTTTCCTGTTTACATCTCACAGTTAATCGGCAACCAGCCGACCAATAAGCATCAGTCTTACATCTAGACTTGGCTAACATGTCTAAATGTAAGTTGGATGCTTATTGGACTTATAAAAAATGATTAGCTATCACGACTTCAACGCTGCAGACGTCATCACCGGTGGCATCGAAGACCAATAGTCAAATTCTGCATGTGGGCTATTTTCAATAGCTACATCATACATGGAGAATTAGTGCCAGCAGGTCCTGGAAAAAAGGAAGACAGCTTTCCATATTACACTGAAACACTTTGCAAACAACTTGTCAGAAATTTCCATCGTGATGAGCCAGTTAGCCTACTCCTGGCCGAGTTGTGGGGGAACACATGGAAGGCCGACTTCATAATGCATACGATGAACTGATCAAATTGCATAAATATTATTTGTTTTATCACTTAGAAACATTTCTTATGTTTCTTGTTGTTCACCAATGATTTTCCCCCCGAAATAATGTTTTTTCATGTTGAAATATTGAAATATTATTAGCATGCCAAAAAAAGGAAAAAAACGGGTAATTACCCGGGAACCTCAGAGCTCAAAGGGTTAAACATGTAGTATTTCAACCTTTTGTGTCCTCAGCAGAGTCTTAAGACTGTTACTTGTTCATTGCTAGTTTTGTAAGCAAATAACTACATCTAAGGATGACAGCCATGACAAGCATGGAAGAACTAAAGCCAGGAATTGAGTTCTTCTGGATGATCAAGAGTCCTTCCTCTCCTTTGACAATACTGGCATCTTATCAGATGATAGTTTGTTACATTGTGCTTCAAAACAGGCGCAATAACCACTCCCAGTAGCGAATGTGATTTCTCCATAGCACAAAGCCTGGACTGAATTATAGAGACCATATGTTGCCCATGCAGCATGATTACTATATCGACCTGCCTAGTGTATTCCAGAAGAAAGGTAACACCAATACATCTGAAACAAGACTAGCTGCAGAAGCTGCCGGGTCAACAAAGCAACGCTCTAACAGTGCACCTGTTGCAGCTTCGATCCTAGACCAATTACTGACCGAGGCTTAGGGCCTGGTCTACCTTGCCACGACATTTAGTTTTTAGGTTTCATTTCTCACAGCAGGATAAGGCTTATACCCTCCCAATTACAATCCTCCACCTGAAGCTGTTGGCACAATATGGGGTGTCGGGTTTGGTGAGCACCGCCAAACTTTTGGCGCTAACAGAAAGCAGGTAGTACCGTCTACTGTCAAATAGTAGCTCAGCCATATCTGACTAAGACCTGACTCCTTTGACAATACTTTTTTTTTTCAGTGAAAAAAAAACCCCTTTCCATGCCTTGAGTTATGTTGGGTATATGTGGTCACTACGATTCACGGTCACCGAATTAAAACAGAATGTATTTGTGGAGTTATTCAGCTATGTGTTTTTCGTGTCTCCAATCTGAGGAGCTTCGGCGTACGCATGATGTAAAATTTCCCGATTATTTAAAGATCGTGTTAAAATTAGAACCAATAACTTGATATTGTTTTTCCCTTTATGCTTTACATTCTGTTCTTCACACCCTTATGGTATTCGTATATAGACACCTTTCCAAGACGTAAGTAGACCCGCAAATCACATTTTATGTACATGTTTTTTGTTGTTCTTGTATGTATTATTCAATTCAGCATCCATTTTTACTTAGATTGTGTAATTTTCGACTATTAAAGTCAGAGGGGACATCCCAAACTAAAATTATGAAGATCGCATGATGTATTGTGATATTTCAGTAGTGGGAAATAGCCTTTTACCGTCATAATCCAGCTATGACCAATTAACATTCGTATGGCACATTCACAGCGAATTTGATGCCAATGCATACATGCTTGTATTCAACATCCATTGTAATATTTATGTTATTTTTCATCACGCTGCATGGTCGGCATTTAT
Organism: Cepaea hortensis; assembly: GCA_963921405.1. Taxonomy (NCBI): domain Eukaryota; kingdom Metazoa; phylum Mollusca; class Gastropoda; order Stylommatophora; family Helicidae; genus Cepaea; species Cepaea hortensis. Next base: position 291,745,932 of record OY992876.1, read on the forward strand.
GGGTAACTTTCCAATGCGACTTATCTGGTCAAAAAAGATCTACGCTATCGGCCCCGCGCTGACAGACAGCGCTAAAAGCAGCGTGTGCTGACAGTAAGTGCAAGTGCAGGCTGACGTTATCACAGGCATGGCGTGACCGTGTATACATCACTCTGTGTGTGTGTGTGTGTGTGTGTGTGTGTGTGTGTGTGTTTCGCATATCCTTTACAGGACATCGCTGTCAACACCAGCAATTTACCGCTGTTGTTGATTTCTTGACAAGATTACGCTCAGTAGTTTGCCAATGCTTTCTGAGCGGCCGACTCACTTATCCCGTAAGTCACCAACACGACGAGAACCGCTACCAATTCTCTCGCGCTGCGTTATCCTGCGTGGATAAACGGGATTACGGAGAAAGTCGTTTAAATCCCTAGGTCAAGTAGACCGGCATATATATACATACATACATATATATCTATATATATAAAAGACAATGTATGTAGGGATGTATTTGATGCGTTCGATAACGTTCCATCCGATTGAGATGAAATTTTCTACATGTTTTCTTTTCATTCCCGTGCAGCCAACTGTCATAGTTTGTTAGTGTACAATCAGCTATTTACTTACTAAAATTTAATATTTTAATTTACATTATCATTTATATAGCGAGGGGATTTAACTTAAGAAAAGTTATTTCAAGGGGCATAACTTTTAATAGCATTGCTATATATTTTATATATAGATTGTTGCATTGTTTTCAAAGGTTTATAAACTCTTTTTTACAGTTATTTACAGGCATATGCGTTATAATAAATAATGATATAATCTTTAAGGCATTTTCAAAGTTTTCATAAAAATAATGCATCTTTTTAAATAGTGAAAATTTTCTAACTCATATTTTTATGTTTAAAGACGTTAACTACAGTCATGTAGGTGATTAAAAACAGTTTTTATTAAAAAAATAATGGATGGTGTGTGGAAGGACATTCTTAAGTTAATTTATTTTGTTATATGAATTTAATTAGACGCTCCCTGTGTGTGTGTGTGTGTGTGTGTGTGTGTGTGTGTGTGTGTGTGTGTGTGTGTGTGTGTGTGTGTGTGTTAACAGTGTTGTCCATGTGACATAATTTACATTGCGTGGTAATTTACGTATGTCCCATCCCATCCCGTCCCATGGGAATAACATTCCCTTAGCCAAGCCTGGCAGGCTTGTCCATGGGACATGTTTTTCTGCCCCATCCAATGGTAATTTATGCCTGTCCCATCTCATCCCTACACTATTCAGAAAATCCCCCTTTTCCCCCATGGGATCCCCATGGCCAAGCCTCTGTGTGTGTGTGTGTGTGTGTGTGTGTGTGTGTGTGTGTGTGTGTGTGTGTGTGTGTGTGTGTGTGTAAAAATCGGCAGCAGTTATCTTCCCTTTAGTTAGAAAAACATCGGCTGTTGTAATTTTCCTTGGCGTCTGTGTTACCAACAGTGGTGTGAGTGTGTAGGTCACATTTTGTCAAAGGGTAAAATAGCATTTTTGCCCTTTGTTCATATTAAATGATAAACTGACACAAAACATTAATATCTTGGCTTAGAATTGACCTACAGACTTTAATAAGGTACTTTTGGATTTTTGTTATCCAAGATTTCAGAGGTATCCAACTATGCAGGTTATTTATAAAAGCAACTTAGAAAATGTTACTAAAGTAGCTAGGTATATGAAGAAGCAATGATGTACAGGCCAAACGGAACCAGAAAAAGAGGCCAACCATGTAAATGATGGACAGAAGGAATAACGGAGTCCAAGGGAATCTCGATATATGAAGCCCATAAACGGGCACTCTCCCTCTGTTTATGTTCACCTCGACACCGCAAGGTACAAGGGGAACAAGATGAGATGAGATGAAGTAGAAACCTGGAAATAAATTATCATTAAGTCATTAAAACTGAAAGAGAGGCTGTGAGAGCCCACCCCCCCCCCCCACCCCACCCCCTCCTACTGAACATGTGGACAAACATTCATGACGTATACAAGTTAGGTATGACTCAATGTCAGCAAATGGGCGACGGAGATTTTTCAAGGACGGATAGGCAGCAGGTAAGGGAACTGTTCACCCTACATCCTAATGCAGTGACTCAGTATACTGGTTTGGTTTGTTTATAAAGGATCATCATAACCTACCAGGATACAAATGTGTGTATACTAGGACTTATTCTTCTTGTTTCGTTCGCTTGAAATTTGTCTATAACTGCAATGTTGTCTTTTTTGTGAATTTAACTATACCAGAACTATAGAAGCCACAAATATTTCTGCTTCTGATGGTAATTGTCTTATTTTGAAATTTAGACCGGACGGCAGCTTCTTCAGCTATCTTTTTATTTCCAACAGCCAAATGATTTTTAACATATGCACAAGTCCTCCTGGTTTATCATATGCACAAGTCCTCCTGGTTTAACATATGCACAAGTCCTGGTTTAACATATGCACAAGTACTCCTTGTGTAACATATGCACAAGTCCTCCTTGTGTAACATATGCACAAGTCCTCCTTGTGTAACATATGCACAAGTCCTGGTTTAACATATGCACAAGTCCTCCTGGTTTAACATATGCACAAGTCCTCCTGGTTTAACATATGCACAAGTCCTCCTGGTTTAACATATGCACAAGTCCTCCTGGTTTAACATATGCACAAGTCCTGGTTTAACATATGCACAAGTCCTGGTTTAACATATGCACAAGTCCTCCTGGTTTAAATTATGCACAAGTCCTCCTGGTTTAACATATGCACAAGTCCTCCTGGTTTAACATATGCACAAGTCCTGGTTTAACATATGCACAAGTCTTGGTTTAACACATGCACAAGTCCTCCTGGTTTAACATATGCATAAGACGTTCTGGTTTAAAATATGCACAAGTTTTTCACCATTATCTAAAACGAATAGTCACCCAATACACTACCAATGGACTAAAGGGAGATAAAGCATCTGTTTGACCATTATTTTGTAAAAATCCACAGCTTGATTTGTGTCCAGTCTTCTTGAAGTAGAGGAGGATGCCATAACCCTAGAGCCACTGCACTCTTTCTAATTTAGTATGATGGATGGCTTGGCCTAATGGTTCAGGAACACTGACCTGATCCAGGACTGACTATCGCAGTGGTTCTCAACCGTTTTTGGCCCGTGCCCCCCTTCACCATATTTTCAGAACGTCATCCCCCCCTTTCATATTTCCTACCTAAAAATCCCCCACCCCTACACAGTATACGTAAAAATGGAAGGTAACTATGTTAAAACAGGTCTAGACATCCACATAAAACGTGATTTGTGGGTCTACTTATTTTATAAAATGAATTTTAGAAGGATGAGACGTGCATAACTGTACAGTATGAAGGGAAAAGCAATATCAAGTAATCGGTTCTTGTATTAACGCGATCTTGAAATGATCTTCATTCCCCCCCCCCCCCCGAAACCCTAAAATTCCCCCCTGGGGGGGGGGGAATTCCCCACCGGTTGAGAACCACTGGACTATCGTATGAGGTTGCAAGCCTTGACTGTCGATACTTATCAGCATGGTACATGATGATAATGATATTTGAAGACTTATCAGATCACACACCCACAATCAGTATCTGACATGGGATTACCTTGACCTATTAACCTACTTGTGCTGCATGATCATCTCCTTGGGAGTGTCCTTGAACAGCTGGTTGGCATCTCCACAATCACCTTTCGTATCTATAGCCATGATGAGGAACTTGTCCCTGTTCACATTCTCTGTTGGTTCTAGAGAACATAGAAGAAACACAAGATCACAAGGATGAAACTTAAATAGCTCTGTCCAAGGAAATCACATCTCTTCTACTGTTATGATTAAGTGTGTATACTGCTGAAGTTATGATTAAGTGTGTATACTGCTGAAGTTATGATTAAATGTGTATACTGCTGAAGTTATTATTAAGTGTGTATACTGCTGAAGTTATGATTAAGTGTGTATACTGCTGAAGTTATCATTGTGTATACTGCTGAAGTTATCATTAAGTGTGTATACTGATGAAGAGCAGATGGATGATCATCATAGCCTGGAGAGAATAACACTGCAGGGCGTGACTAGAGGATCTGACCAACACTCAGGACTCCAATGGAAAGGCCAGACGGATACATAATCAGACTGCCACTAATGCCATCCGTATTTGGACTCGTCGCTGGCTGTTGAATATGAGGAAGGAGCACTATGGGAATGTCCAGAGTGCTGTGATGTTGGTTCTTGGCCCAAATGAACTCAAAGTGAATGTTCAGTGCTCTATGTTTATCAGACCTTGGTTCTAGAGAATACAGAAGAAACATGAGATCACGAGACTGAATCTTCAGTAACTGTCCGTGGAAATACATCTCTTATTGTTATCAGAGAAAGAGAGAGAGAGAGAGAGAGAGAGAGAGAGAGAGAGAGAGAGAGAGTGTGTGTGTGTGAGTGAGAGAGAGAGAGTGTGTGTGTGTGAGTGTGTGTGTGAGAGAGAGAGAGAGAGAGAGAGAGAGAGAGAGAGAGAGAGAGACAGACAGACAGACAGACAGACAGACAGACAGACAGACAGACAGACAGACAGACAGACATTGGTTTTAGAGAATACAGAAGAAACATGAGAGTGAATCTTCAATACTTCTGTCCAAGGAAGTCACATCTTTGCTATTGTTATAATACAGTAAATGAATAGTGCTCTATGTTGGCAGAAGCTGGTGCTAGAGAATACAGAAGAAATATGAGATCACGAGATTGAATCTTCAATAGCTCTGTCAAAACGAAATGTAATCTCTTCTATTGTCATTATAAAGTGAATTTATTATAATGCTTTATATTTATCAGACATTGGTTCTAGAGAATACAGAAGAAACACGAGAGTGAATCTTCAATACTTCTGTCCACGGAAATCACATCTTTTCTATTATTATTATAAAGTAAATTAATAGTGCTCTATGTTGTCAGACACTGGTTCTAGAGAATACAGAAGAGGTATGAGATCACGAGATTGAATCTTCAATAGTTCTGTCAAAAGGAAATCAAATCTCTTCTATTGTTATCATAACGTGAATTTATAGTGCTCTATGTTGTCAGACGCCGTTCTCGGTGGCTAAGGCCTTACGGACGCGATTCGTAAGCCCGCTTACCCACGTTCGAAACACATCTGCGTCCGATTTGGCAGCAAACCGCGTTGAACTAGGTTTTAACGTGTTGGTATGGGAGCCGGTCGTTCAGAAAGCAATGGCAAACTACTGAACGTAAAACCTGCCAAGGATTCAACAGCAGCAGTAAGATGTTAGTGTTGGCAGCGATGTCCTGTAAATAGGATATGCACCCAAACAAAAACAAAAAATGTCAGACGCTGGTTCTAAAGAATACAGAAAAAAAATATAAGATCACGAGATTGAATCTTCAATAGCCCTGTCCGAGGAAATCACACCTCTTCTATTGTTATCATAAAATGAATGGATAGTGCTCTATGTCTGTCAGACAGCAGCTGCAGCAGCTCACAGCCTGGTATGCTAGAATCAACTCCAGTGAGGAATATTTGTAAAAACTTACCTGGGTTCACCAGGTACACCCAACCTAACATAGGTACCTGGAATTGTTCAGGGAAGTCAAGGGGCCAGCATGATACTGATCACATCACACATCGAGCGCCGAACATTCATTCAGTAGCATGTCCTTTGCAGAACCTCGCTGCCATAACAACCTTCCGGAAAACTTCTCGGTCATAAGCAAGATGTCTCGCGTCCGATACACCCATCTGGAGATAACCCCCACATCCTGCACCCATCTTTTCTTTGACCTTCCCCTTCTTCTTCTCTTCCCAGGCATTATTGTTCTCTCCAAACTTTCATGATCTTTCAGGTGACAAAAGTATTTCAGTTTTCTTTGTTTTATCGTCTTTAATAGCCAACCTTCTTCAATATTCAGCTCTTGAAGTATGGATGCATGTGTTCTTGTCTGTATCCAAGGTATTCTTAGAACCCGTCTATAACTATTCTAAGACATCCATGTCTATACAAATATGGGGCGATCACCACATGCCCAGTAGGCTACATGGCGTGGAAAGGGGTCCGTTACTTGACCTACTTATTTTGCCAGACCTATGGCTTAGAGGCAGTCAAGGTTGGCAGGCGTGAATCTTGGGTCTTCTTCTTCCTCTGCGTTCGTCAAGAGAGTTTTGTCGGACCTGATTGCGTTTTTTGCCGGTCTCTCTGGCTGTGGGGTTACAACACTTTCTCTCTGTAATCCCGTTTATCACGCAGAGTCTCGCAGCGGAGCGAGAACTGAGGTGGTTCGACCCCCGCTCGTGACTTGCGGATACTGAGCCGGCCGCTCAGAAAGCAATGGCAAACTACTGAGCGTAATCTTGCCAAGAGATCAACAGACAGCTGAAAGATGCTGCTGTTGACAGCTAAGTCCTGTAAAAGGATACGCAAAAACTTTTTTCGGATTGCGTTTTGCCTGTTTACAGCAGAGCTGCGATACTTGCGCCTTTAGGCCGACACAACCGACTTCTGCGGGCGTTTGTTGGCCGGGTTAAACTTCCCGGGTGAATGTTGGGTCTGCCTGTGACAATCTTCATTCTACTTACAGACTGGCTGGGTCTACACTGCTGGGTGGGCTATTGGTGGAGGGTATGGCAGAAGTGATCAGGGCCCAGAGTGATCATGTGTATAGTGCAGAATAAACGATAGATCATCATGGAGACAGTGCTGCAGGAGGATATGGCTCACACTCAGTAATCAGATGAAAGACCAGATGGTCACATAACTGCACTGCAACTGGTAACTTTAACATTGGGACGCTTCACTGGCTGTAGAAGATTGGGATAATATGGGAATGTCTTGAGGCTGTGATGTCAGTTCTTGACTCAGTTGAACTATATCTTAGTTTTCATTGCAGCAGTGAAGATGATATACTTTATACTGAAGGACTTGCAGTACAGCTCCGGTCTTAGAGACTGCCACCTGTAACTGTGGAGCACGCTGGTAAACACAACATTACATCCTACAAAACTGCTGAGAATGTTCCAGAGAGCATGGAAATCTGAGCCACAGGAACATATTTCTTGTTGACTCTCTTACTACCTATAGCATCTTGAGTGGGGAGTCCAGTACAACAACGACTGTAGATGATGTGTAGCTAATCCAGGAAACCACAGGGGCAATCACTCTCTTGAACAGCTGCTTGAGTGGGGAGTCCAGCAGAAAACTGGTCTAGGTGACTGCAGGTAATGTGTTATAAACTCATACACAACAGGTGTAGGTCAGCATGGCCAAATGGATAAGAAGGTATTTTCTTAAACATCCGCTGTGCTGGTGCCGAGGTAAGGAGTTCATTTCCCACACTGGAAAGTTTGAATGAAATGTTAGACTATCGCCTTTGACTTGGGGGAGTAAATTACAAGTACCTCAGAAGACAGAGTGGGTTCGCCTGATGGTGAGGGACACTGGTAATAGAGAAAGCTAATCCACGTGCAAAAAGCAGTCCAATAGCAGCCCATGTATGGACTACGCTTGAGTTCAACCCGGGTGAACATTATTTTATTTAAATAACTGTTCACAAGCCTGATGTACACACCTGAAATAAGGTAGACGTAGACCTCTTCAGTTTTCTGAGGCTTGACTAGGCCTGAGCTCGGCCGAACTCTGAACTTCTCCGGGGATGTTGTTTTTACCTACATTAGATACAATAGAGAACACGATCATAGTGACATTTGTACCGTTGCTGACTGCAACTGGTTTATATCGCACATGGCAGTAGAAGAAAACATCTTATAGTCCACGCCGAGTGGCGTTTATGATCATGTCTGTACACAGCCCTCTGTCTCATGTGCTGCCAATCATTTCTGATAGCTTGAAGGTCACCATGGCCGAACAGATTAGAGCACATGCTATTAAACTTCCAGTGTGCTGATGCCGAGGTAGTATGTTCAACCCCCACATCTATCAATTGGACTAAAATGTTGACTTCTCTTCCTTGACTTGGGAACGGAAACTACAAGTACCTCAGAAGTTGGACTGGGTTTGCCTGATGACGAGAGACACTGTTAATAGAGACAGCTAATCCACGCACAAACATAAGTCCAGCGCACAAGGTGTGTATGGACTACGCTTGAGTTCAAAGCGAGGGAATGTTTTAAAACATGTCTGATAACGATGTTCCTCCATGCCATGATGTCAATCTGTCTATAGGTGTATAACAGTGGGATTACAGAAACAATTACAGAATGAGACCAAGGTCAGGTTCAGGTACTTCAGCTATATAAAGAGACTAAGCTCCTTATTAAAGAATGCTGAAGGGTAAACATGCAAGTGGAAGGTGTTACATGTGGGTCTCTATCATCATCATCATCATGTGTCATGTCGATAAGCATGGGCAAACATTATTCACTATCTCAAATGACCACCGGAGTCTTGGAGCAGATCTGTGTTCTTATTCTGACGACACCATGTGGCCAAACCATCCAAATATTTGTATCTTTGCCTTCCCTTTGCGCTTTTACAGTGATATTGTTTTTAAAAATTTAATGTATTTTTCAATAATATTTTACAAACATAAATCTATATTACAATAATATTGTACAAACATAAATCTATTTTACAATAATATTGGTCAAACATGATTAAATCTATATTCCACTAATATTATACAAACATACATTTATGAAGAAGATATACTGAAGGCGATGTAACAACACCGGTCATCATTGCCACAGCTGCTATCTGGAAATGACATTCAACTTCACACTGAAACATTTTTGTTTCATTCTTTTGTGTGAATCTCTTCAAATGACATTTAAATTCACACTGAAGCATTTCTGTTTCATTCTTTTGTGTGGAGCTCTTCAAATAGCATTCACATTTACAGTGAAGAATTTGTATTTTATTATTGTGTGTTTGTTTTGCATCTCCTTTACATGAAATCGCTGTCAACATCAGCATCTTTCAGCTGATTGTTGATTTCTTGGCAAGATTACGCTCTGTAGTTTGCCATTGCTTTCTGAGCGACCGGCTCCATACTCTCATAAGTCAATGGCGCGACTCGAACCGCTTCCAATTCTCGTGCGTTCACGTCAACCACGAGAATATTTGGGGTTACGGAGAAAGCTGCTAACCCCTCGACCAGGGAGACTGGCATTCTTGTGTGTGGATCTCTAAAAATAACAATCAAACTCAGAATTAATCATTTGCGATTTAACTAATCTTGTCTCATATTTTCCTAGAAACAATCATACTCGGGCGAGTCAATAACTAAATCACACAGTTCTGTGGGATAGCAGGTCAGTGTAGTTTGTGTTTTCTACAGGTGTCATTAGGTGACAGCAACATTGAACTTTATATTCCCGTTCGTCAGGTGGCGCTAGGTGTCTCATTCGCATAAACAAAATGGCGACTGTACTCACGGTGTGTACCATCAAAGAGCAACGTGCTGTTGTGCATTTTATGTGCGTAAAAGGACTGCATGCAAAGAACATTCATAAGGAAATGCTTCCTGTATATGCTGACAAATGTTTGTCCCATAAAGCGGTGCATAGCTGGGTAGAAACATTTTCTCAAGGACGCTCTAAAATTGTTGATGAAATCCGATCTGGTCGTCCTGTTGAGATTGCAACAGAAGCTTCCGTGCAGCGGGTCGAGGAGATGATTAGAGGTGACAGGCGAGTAGCGATAGACTCTGTAGCATCTGCAATAGGGTGCTCGCACGGTTTAGTACACAGCATAATGCATGATCGATTGAAATTTAAGAACGTGTGTTCTAGGTGGGTACCCAGACAATTGAAAGAGGAACACAAAATTAACCGATTTGGCCTGTCCTTGTCTCATCTCTGTCGATACGAAGATGAAGGAGAAGACATGCTGAACTGGATTGTTACTGGGGACGAATCATTGGTGCATCACTACCAGCCCGAATCAAAGCGTGCTTCAATACAATGGAAACATCATTCTTCGCCTTGTATCCAAAAATTCAAAGTTACGCCATCAGCAGGGAAGGTTATGCTGACAGTGTTCTGGGATTGTCAAGGGGTGCTTTTAACCAATTTCAAGAAGAAAGGTGACAATGTGAATTCTGAATCGTACTGTGAAGTTCTATCGATGCTTCATGATGCAATTCGAAGAAAACGTCCAGGACTGCTGACTAGAGGAGTGTTGCTTCTTCATGACGATGCCAGACCACATACGGCTCGATTAACTCGGGAGAAAATTAACCAACTAAGCTGGGAAGTTTTGGAACATCCACCTTGCGGTCCCGACTTAGCCCCAAGCGATTTCCACCTTTTTGGTCCACTGAAAACCCACGTTGGCGGGAGACATTTCGCGAATGACGCCGAAGTTGAATGTGAAGTATGCCGCAGAAGTCGGATGTGTCGGCCTAACGGCGCAAGAACGCAGCTCTGCTGTAAACAGGCACAACGCAGTCACATCCGAAAAAAAAATCCGGATGAACGCAGAAGAAGAAGAAGAATGTGAAGTGAAAAACGTGGTTTTGAAAACAGAGCACGCAGTTCAATGCAGCCGGTTTGGGAGGACTGATAACACGATGGGATAAGTGCATCAATGTTGGTGGAAATTATATTGAGAAATAAAGTGACAATGTATATATAAAAATAAACTGGTTTCAAGTTGTTATCATAGTTATTTTTCTACAGCCATTTGTGACATACTTATTGACTTCCCCTCGTAAATTGTCACCATTACTTAATTTCAACAACTGCTTTCGTGAATTTTTATCATTTACAATATTATGATGTGCAATTGATAGAAGAATGCATGCTAGTTTTATGATTATGGTAAGTGACATTTCAATAGTTCAGAAGACATTGTACGTAAAATCTTAAAGAAAGATTTGAATACCATCTGTAAGTTACATCTGAAGCTATGACAGGTTTGTTATTAAATAGATATTGAAAGTGACATCCTAAGAGATGAAATATTTTTACAATTTTGTGAGTTAAATAGATACTGTAAGTAGCATTTGAAGATAGAATGATTTATAGAATCTTTGTGAGTTAATTAGATATTGAAATTCAGATCTGAATGGATGAAAGATTTATATAAATTTTGTGACTTAAACAGATATTTTAAGTTAGATATGAAGCGATGAAAGATGTATAGAATCGTTGTGGGTTAATTAGATATTGTAAGTAACATCTGAAGCTATGAATGATTTATAGAATCTTTGCGAGTTAAGTAGAGACTGTAAGTCAGATCTGAATGGATGAAAGATTTATAGAATCTTTGTGAGTTAAATAGATATTGAAATTTAGATCTGAAGAGATGAAACATGTATAGAATCTTTGTGAGTTAATTAGATACTGTAAGTAGCATCAGAAGTTTTGAATGATTTATAGAATGTTTGTGCGTTAAATAGATAGTGTAAGTCAGATATGAAGAGATGAAAGATTTATGGAATCGTTGTGAGTTAAGTAGATATTGTAAGTCACATCTGAAGAGATGAATGATGTGAAGAAACTTTGTGAATTAAATAGACATTACAAGTGACATCTAAAGCTACCAAAATGTGTTAAGATCTTTGCGAGTTACGTTTACACAGCAAGTCACTATGAAGCTAAGAAAAAATGTGTAGTAACTTGTGAGTTAAATAAATATTGTAACAAAGTTAGTTGCATGTCCTTTACAGGACATTGCAATCAACGCCAGCAATATGTGGCTGTTTGTGATTTCTTGCAAGATTTACGTTGAGTAGTTTGTCATTGCTGTTTGAATAACCGGTACTCATACCACTGTATGAAAACCAGCGTAATGCGGTCTGCTTTCAAATCACCCGCAGATATTTTTCTAACACGGTATGTGGGATTGCGAATTGCGTCCGTAACACCTTCGCCACAAATTAAAGATTTACAGAATGTGGTTTAGCAATTCAGAAATTGTAAATAATGTATAAAAGATAGGGGTTATGAAATCCTAGTTAAATGAAATTTGTAACTTTTCAAACTTGAAAGAAGAAAATTATCCCTGTTGGTTCAACAACAAAATCAATTCTAAAAATCAAATGCAAAGAAAGAAAATCCGTGACTTACTTTAAAAGCCACCGGGTAAGAGAGGGTGTTGGTCAGAGTTATAGTATCAAACGGGTCGCCGGAAGTTTGAGGCTGGAAGACTAGCTCATCCGCGGGACTAACATGGACAGAACAAGAAACCAGCTATAGCACACGTGTTTTCTTCTGTGTTTATTATAAGTAACAGTAAAAGACACAAAGACACTTTAACATGCAAGGGGCATTGGGCATATGGTGCTTGAGCCATATTTGTATAGACCATTCGGTACTGGCCGGGAGGTGTGGTCAGTATCCTGCCAGCCGCCTTTACTTGCCAAGGTATTTCCTGGTGCCCATTTATGGCTGTGTTGACCTGGGAGACACGTCAATTATTAAAATCAATCGGATTCAAACCCTTAACCTGCTACACCGGTCAGTTGGATTAAAATGTTGACTTCTCGATCTTGACTTGGGAATGTAAATTACAAATATCTGTAAAATCGGAGTGGGTTCGCCTGATGGTGAGGGACAGTGGTAATAGGGAAGGCTAATCCACACACAATAAAAGTTCAGTCCAGTGCTGCTCGAAGTAGTGTGTATGAACTACACTTGAGTTCAAATGAGCGAGCACACATAAGGAATCTATAACCATCGGTCCGGCAGGCAAATGGCTTTGTATTTCGTCATCATCATCATGTTCCATGCCGATAAGTGTGGGCAGTCATATTTTGCCATCTCACTCGATCACCAGAGTCGTGGATTAGCTCCGTGTTCTTTTCTCGACCATAGCACGTGGTCAAGCCATCTAGGTATTTTCTTCTCTGCCTTCCCCTTGTTCTCTTCACCTCAATCTTGCCAGTTATCACCAAGTTCTTCAATTTATTTCTTCTATTAACGTATCCAAACAATTGTGACTGTCAACGTCTAATGTTTCTAATAAGTTTACGGTTTTCATTTGTTTCTTGTAAGACTTGGTCATTGGTTCTTCTGTCTGTCCAAGCATATTTTTTGTATCTTCCACAGAAACCATATTTCCACAGCCATCAGATGTTTTTCAGCTTGTCTGCTCATTGTTCACACTTCACATCCATACAAAAGTACAGGTATCTCATACATACTTCTTCTTCTTCGTTCGTCCGGAATGTTTTTTTAGACGTAATTGCCCTTGTACCTGTTTACAGCACAGCTGCGATATTTGAACCTTTCGGGCAACACATCGGACTTCTTGGGGCATTTGTTGGCATGGTTACCCCCCCCCCCCCCACCCCGGGTTTTCAGACATGCGATCTTTATGGGTTTTTTTCTGTGTATCATACAGTTTTGTGTCAGGTCTTAGTCAGAAATGACTGATCTACCGTATGACAGTAACTGGTATTACCTGCTTTCTGCTAGCGCTGAATGTTGAGCGACGCTTACCAAACCCGACACCCCACATTGTCCCAACGGTTTCGGGTGGAGAAAAGCAATTGGGAGGGTACAAGCCTTATCCTGTGCGAGGAAATGCAACCCAAAGACAAAATGTCATGGCAGGGCAGACCTGACCCTAAACCTTGGTTGGCAGCTGGTCTAGGATCGATGTTCCGATAGGATGACAGTTAGAGCAATTTCTGCAGCTTGTCTTGTTCCAGATGTATTGGTGTTACCTTTCCTCTGGAGTAAACTGGGCAGGCCGAGAGAGGGATCATGCTTCATGGGCAACACATGGTCTCTATATTTCAGCCCAGGCTTTGTATTATGGGGAGGTATACATTGAGAGCAAGTCGCCATAGAAAGTGTTGCATGGGGGGGGGGGGGGCAAATATCAGAAATGGAATAAATACAAAGGAGAAAATGACTGGAGATAGGTCATACACTGAGCGCATGAGGCGTAAGATGGTGCGTGATGGTGAAAATGACCATGTGGATGAACAGGTACAGCGCAAATTGGTCTGAACAGTCACATTCACTACCGCTATGGGTTGTAGTTATTATGCCTTTTTGAAGCACAACGTAACAAACTATCGTGCCAAAGTATCATACATATAATCATACTGTGTTTTTTATGTGTGTATCATACATATAATTTTTATGTTTTTTTTTTCATATCAGATAGATATTCAGATGTCCTACCTCTGTTGCTATCACATCTTGAATCCATCTATGCTGCGGTCTTCCTCTTCTCCGCTTCCCTGGTACTTCTTCCTCCATAGTTATTTTTTCCAGATATGTGTGTTCTTTTACATGCCCAAAATATTGTATTTTCCACAATCTTACTTATCTTAATAACCAGTCTTCTTCAATATTGAGTTCTTGTTGAATTGATGTGTTGGTTCTCTTTTTATTACAATGAAATTGTAATATTCTGCTCTAACATTTATTCATATACTTTTCAACTATTTGTCAGATGCAGATCAAGTTTATCTTCTACTATTATTTCTCGAGCACATGGCTGATTCGCCAATCTTGATTTTGTATGCATGTGGTTGCGTAATTATTGTGTTCTGTTCTTAGGGGCATAATAATGATTTATTCTGTCTGTCCATAAGGTGGTAGTCGCCTTGAGCAGCTCTTGGTGGCTTTCTGAAAGTCATTGCATGGAACTGAAGAATTTACTCAGTCTTTGAGAGGGCTATGAAACAACTATGAATCTTTAACATTATTAACAGAGGTCAGCATGGTAGAATGGATTAAAGCGTTCATTCTCAAACATCCAATGTGCTGATACTGACGTAGCAGGTTCAACCCCTACACCAGTCAGTTGGACTAAAATGTTGACTGCTCATCATTGACTTACAAATAGCTCAGAAGTCTAAGTGGGTTCGACTGATGGCGAGGGACACTCGTTATAGGGAAAGCCAATCCATACAAAAAAATCAGTCCAGTGTGCACCAGAAGTAGTAGCACGTGTATGGACTATGCTTGAGTTCAAAGCGAGTGATTGCATAAACACAACACAAAACATATCATTAATTCATAGTTCTCCACTTCTTCCTTCTTCCTCATTCATGATGAAAACGTTAGTGCTGCAGTGTATTAACATTTAGTCTCTATATTATGCAACAATCACATGCTTAACTGATATGAGTTTTTTCTTCTTAAATCATGACATCACACGTGTGCAGCAATTTATATTCTCACAATCAAAAGGTATCAGTGTGGGTTTAATTAACAATTACATTTAAAACAAAATAAACAAACGAGAAAAAAATCAGACAAACCTGACTGTCAACAAACGACCAACAAATGTGTTGGAGCTGCCACTGGAATTAGACCTAACCTGCATTAAAAACACACTGAAAACATAACATTAAATCAACAAAGGACAAGAAACTATCAACCAATTGTCAGCAATAGAAATGAAGAAATATTTTAACTGATGGGTGAACATTACAACAGTAATGTAAAAATATTGTAACCAATGGCTAAACAATACCAGAATTAACTTTTAGTAAACTATATCACGTGAGAAAGTAATCAGCGAGTCTAATGATAGGGAAACAAAAATAACTTAGCCAGCCAAGATGAAAGAGAACTCTTCTATTAAAGGTATGATACAATGTGGAGACCACCACATGGTGTCTGAATTGTCGAGTCACCTCCTGGTATCTCCTTTCAAATAGAAACACAACAAGTCCTACAGCAGGAATCTGCTATGAGTCTGTCATGTACTGAGACCATCACCTTTTGTAGGCCTGAACACATCAAGGAACAGGTAGCCAGGCCTTCCTTCACTTAGCAGATAATGAACTCAGAATCGAACCCTTGTCCGACATCGTGACATGATCAGCGTAACCTTCTAGCGTTTACTCTAACACGCTTGCTTTTACTTCCTTTCATTGAGGAACATCTCCAGATTTGGCACCAGGGAATGTTAGAACTGAGAAAGAGAATTACAAATAGGAATGCATAATATAGTGAGGACATAATGGGAACCACAGGAAAAAATTTAATCTGTTTAAAGGCCTCAGAGTAAGGAAGAATAGATGACCAATCTTTCCTTCAATTTGGCCAGCGACGAGCCCATGTGTGGATCCCGTGTTAGACCATGCTTATGACATCCCCAGCACAGTTCGCTAATAACTTCACCAGCAGAAACAGCACACACATAGGACACTGGACTGAGTTGGCTGAGTGCTATGATCCACTTTGAGATCAAGGGAAGAAGAGGAAAAATGTTTTTTTTTAAATCTAGTAGTTGATGAATTTGCTCTTAGTGTTTGTGCTCAAACACCACTATTTTACAAGCTCCTTTTTGGGAGTCAATTAGTGGTCATATCTGGTGGCAGTCATTTGGAGCTCCTTGATTCAGAATTACTTATAAATGAGAGTGCCACCTCATATCAATACCGACTAGCAGAACGACTTGTAGAAGACTGCAAGAATGGAATACGAGCCATATATTTTACTTAATCTCCTCTTGCAGAGTCTCAACTACTGGGGCCACTCTAATAGTAGAGTCTCAACTATTGGGACCAATCTAATTGTAGTCTCAATTACTGGGACCACTCTAATTGTAGTCTCAGCTACTGGAGGCACTCTAATTGCAGAGTCTCAACTACTTGTACCACTCTAATTGTAGAGTCTCAACTACTGGGGCTACTCTAATTGCAGAGTCTCAACTACTTGTTCCACTCTAATTGTAGAGTCTCAACTACTGGGGCCACTCTAATTGCAGAGTATCAACTACTGGGGCCACTCTAATTGTAGAGTCTCAACTACTGGGGCCACTCTAATTGCAGAGTCTCAACTACAGGGGCTACTCTAAGTGGAAGTAATAAGTTAAGTAAAGGACACTTGTACATGTCTGGAGGCAAGTTTGGCATATGGTGCTAGCTCCACATGTGTATAGACCAATCAGCACTCGACACGTGATGGGGTCAATATCACGCTGGCCGCCTTTACTTCCCACGAGATGTCCTGATGCCCACTTTAGGCTGGGTCGACCTGGAAGCCCAGGTCCTTGATGCAGATTTGAACTCATGACAACAGACCTGGCAGGCAAAGGTGCTAGCCATTGTGCTATTGCAGCTTCCACTCTAAGTGGAGCTTGGTAAATTTGTTGCCACTGTTTTAGCCATTTCGCGTTGAACACGCTACGCTAATAGTTGAACAACTCATAGAATGCTATACACTAAGTTGGCTGAATTTAATTGTGTAAAAGTTTTGAAAACATAGAGCAAAAGAGAAATGAAAAACCAAATGGAAGAAAACTTAAAACACAATAATGAAGATAGGTGTTTCAACCTTATAAAGAATTCATCTGGTCCTTGGAATTCTTCTATCTGTTTTATCTGGGGGAGGAAATCAAATTTTAGGCCTTCTTTAATCACGGACCAGTAGTTATAAATGGGAAGAAATTAATCCTCAGATAGTTCTTTAATCATTGACCAGTAGCTATAAATTGGAAGAAATGAACCTTCAGATAATTCTTTAATCACTGACCAGTAGTTAAAAATGGGAATAAATTAACCTGCAGATAGTTCTGTAATCATTGATCAGTAGTTATATATTGGGAATAAATTAACCCTCAGATAGTTCTGTAATCATTGACCAGTAGTTACGAATTGGGAAGAAATTAACTCTCAGATAATTTTGTAATCACTGACCAGTAGTTACAAATTAGGAAGAAATTAACCCTCAGATAATTCTGTAGTCACAGACCAGTAGTTATAAATTAGGAAGAAATTAATCCTAAATTAGTTCTTCATTTACTGAGCAGTAATTATAAATTGCGAAGAAATTAACCCCCAGACAGTTCTTCATTTACTGACCAGTAATTACAAATTGGGAAGAAATTAACCCTCAGCCAGTTCTTTAATATTTACCAGTAATTATAAATTGGAAATAGATTCTCCGACAATTCCATTCTCAAATAGTTCTTTAATAACCGACCTGCAGTTATATACCTTTCTGGATGTTTCTGTACTCGCCAAAAAAAGTTTTCCTCGCTCATCTTGGAATGGACTCAGTGGCCGATTGTATTATTGCTTTGTTGAGACTTTCCACCATTTGCTTCATGTTGCCATATCGTGTATTTATGTTTTCAAAATATTTGTCTGTTAGTATGGCAAATCTGTTCCAATCAGCTCGTTTGTAATTCCAGCGAGCAAAGGCTTTTGCTCCTGTGGAATACACTCCATATTCATTACAAGCTTGATTGGTCTGTGGTCACTACCTGATAATTGGTCAAGCACATGGCGGTCGATTGTGTGGAGGATATCTCCTGTGCAGAAAGCTAAGTCTGGAGTAGAAGTGGTAAACCATCTTCTAGAGTAGAAGCTCGGTGTGTCGTCCGCTTTGTTGAGTAGATGGAGATTTGAGTCTATTTCCCAGTCCCCCACTTCATCTCCTCTGTTGTCAGTAACTGGGTATCCCGATCTTTCTGAACGCCTTTTAAAGTCTCCGACAATATTGCAAATTGTGTCAGTTATTTTCATGTTTGAAAGTGTGACGTCCTTATATGCTGGGCTATATAGATTGTGCCGGTCTCTCTGGCTGTGGGGTTACAACACTTTCTCTCTGTAATCCCGTTTATCACGCAGAGTCTCGCAGCGGAGCGAGAACTGAGGTGGTTCGACCCCCGCTCGTGACTTGCGGATACTGAGCCGGCCGCTCAGAAAGCAATGGCAAACTACTGAGCGTAATCTTGCCAAGAGATCAACAGACAGCTGAAAGATGCTGCTGTTGACAGCTAAGTCCTGTAAAGGATACGCAAAAACATTTTATATAGATTGTAAATTTTTATTTTCACGTCATGTTTCATTATATCAACATCCATAATGTCCGTTAGGTTGTCAGAAGTCACCGATACTTCACTACAGGGTATTGTGTTTCGTGTAAGTATTAGAACTCCTCCTTTGTGTCCTTTGCGGTCAAAACGTGTGGCCTTATCCTTTGACTGAGAATCTGCGATTGGCGTTGAGGTGTGTCTCTTGAATGCATGCCATATCTATTCTATCTTTATGAAGATGATGTGTTAAGGGGACTTTCTTGTTAGAAACTCCTTTGGAATTCACTGTAGTATGTTGATTGTCTGGGGTGTTTGGTCAGAAGCTCTTAACCTACTCCTCCGTGCCTTGACTCCACAGCACAGGGGATGGTGACCACCAGTAGTAATAGGTGGACACCCTCGAGGCAGGGGGCCCGGCACTATCACCACCTGATGGGACTTCACGGGATTAGCACCATAACGATTAATTTTAATTTGTGGCATCATGAATTGATTAAGTTACGTTGCACTGCTTTGTCAAGTCTGTGGCTCAGTCTCCCGCTCAGTACATCCGATTTCGACAAGCATTTATTCGGGGTGCTTTCCCTAGCCTTTGACTGTCCCCAGTCTACCTACAAGGCAGCAGGTTTGTGTGTCTCTTCGTCTGGTCCCTCTCCCTTGACCTGTCCGACATGGGTGGCCCTACTAGTAGCTGTGCTACCGTCGGCATAGCTCTTGGGGTCATTGGAACACGCAAGCCCTTCTACCTCGTCACGGTGTACAAACGGCAGAGGGGGAACAGGTTCTATACTAAAATTTCAGTACTCTTTCTGACATTAGGTAAGAATGACTTATTACTTAAGACATTTTGTTTCTTTTAAAATGATGTTTCTGCTTGGCTATTTTTCTCGTAATCTCTGTCACACATCCTCCATCTGATGTTATGACTGTCATCAGATTTATAATTAATCTACTTGATAAACATTTCCTTTCTATTGAAACACAAACCCCCTTCACACATGCTCACAAATAAAACTGTGAAGACAACAATGAATGCTATTGTCAATCAACTAATATCAACAGTACCCCGTTGTCTGCAGCGTTGTTGCTGGTGTTGTCATGCTTGGTGTGGCCGTTGTGGCTGTGTGCTCGGTGAAGCTTGCCTGCTGGTATTTTATAACTCGGGGAGGATTCGGTGTCAGAGCTACTGGCTGATGCAGCTGGGTTCGGTGAGCTGGGCGAATGCTCCTGAGCTTCATGGAAACGTACCTGCAGGAATTATCGGTACCAGAATATAAATGTTGCAGATAATAAAAATAATAGGAAGGCATGTACAAGTTGCAGACAACAATAATAACGAGCCAGAATATAAATGTTGCAAACAATAACCAAAAAAAAAGAAAGTGTCTGTGCATATGAGTGTGTGTGTGTGTGTGTGTGTGTGTGTGTGTGTGTGTGTGTGTGTGTGTGTGTATATATATATATATATATATATATATATATATATGTGTGTGTGTGTGTGTGTGTGTGTGTGTGTGTATATATATATGTGTGTGAGTATGTATATATATATATATGTGTGTGTGTGTGTGTGTGTGTGTGTGTGTGTGTGTGTGTGTGTTCCTGACAACAAGAATGGCATTCATAACATGACAATATAAATAAACTGCAGACAACACGAATGCCAACCTTAGCATGACAAAATATAGATGTTGCAGACCAGAAAACTAGCAACCATAACATGACAACGTGTATATGTTGCAGACAGTAAGAATGGCAACCATAACATTACAACATATAAATGTTGCAGACAACAAGAATGGCAACCATAACATTACAACATATAAATGTTACAGACAACAAGAATGGCAACCATAACAAGACAACATATAAATGTTGCAGACAACAAGAATGGCAACCATAACAAGACAACATATAAATGTTACAAACAACAAGAATGGCAACCATAACATGACAACATATAAATGTTACAAACAACAAGAATGGCAACCATAACAAGACAACATATAAATGTTGCAGACAACAACAATGGCAACCATAACAAGACAACATACAAGAACAACCATAACAAGACAACATATTGCCGACAATAAGAACGGCAAGCATAACATGACAACATATAAATGTTGCAGACAACAAGAATGGCAACCATAAAAAGACGACATATAAATGTTGCAGGCATCAAGAATGGCAACCATAACAAGACAACATATAAATGTTGCAGGCATCAAGAATGGCAACCATAACATGACAACATATAAATGTTGCAGACAACAATAATGGCAACCATAACATGACAACATATAAATGTTGCAAACAACAAGAATGGCAACCATAACATGACAACATATAAATGTTACAAACAATAAGAATGGCAACCATAACATGACAACGTATAAATGTTACAAACAACAAGAATGGCAACCATAACATGACAACATATAAATGTTACAAACAATAAGAATGGCAACCATAACATGACAACATATAAATGTTGCAAACAACAAGAATGGCAACCATAACATGACAAGATATAAATGTTACAAACAATAAGAATGGCAACCATAACATGACAACATATAAATGTTACAAACAACAAGAATGGCAACCATAACATGACAACATATAAATGTTGCAGACAACAAGAATGGCAACCACAACATGACAACATATAAATGTTGCAGGCATCAAGAATGGCAACCATAAAAAGACAACATATAAATGCTACAGACAACAACAATGGCAACCACAACATGACCACATATAAATGTTGCAGGCATCAAGAATGGCAACCATAAAAAGACAACATATAAATGCTACAGACATCAAGAATGGCAACCATAACATCAATCAATCATGTTCCATGCCGAAAAGCGTGGGCGGTCATGACTCGCAATTTCACTCGATCACCAGCTTCGTGGATCAGCTCAGTGTTCCTGTCTCGTCCATGCCATGTGGCCAAGCCATCCAGGTATTTTCCTCTCGGTCTTCCTCTTGGTCTGTTCCCTTCGATCTTGCCAGTTGTCACTAAGTTCTCCAATCCATTTCTTCTCATAACATGTCCAAAAAATGTTGTCTATCTACGTCTAATTTCTCTAATCAATTTAGATTTTCATTTGTCTCCTGTAGAACTTGGTCATTGGTTTTTCTGTCTGTCCATGGTATTCTTTGCATTTCCCTCAGAAACCACATTTCTGCAGCTATCAGATGTTTTTCAGCTTGACTGCACATTGTCCAAGTTTCACATCCATACAAAAGAACAGGCTCTATGTATCCCCTCAACACCCTTTTTCTCGTTTCAATTGACATCTTTTTATTGTCAGAATGTTTTTCATCTTGCTAAAGGCTACCTTCGCCATGGCGATTCTTGTTCTAATCTCTTCAAGGCATCTCCCATCATATGTTATGACTGTTCCGAGATAATTGTACCGATTCACTTGTTGAAGAATATTCCCATTTACTTATATATTACATTGTGGTACTTCGTTCTTCCTAGTGACGACCATAACCTGTGTCTTCTTACAATTTAATTCCAACCCCAGCTGCTCACTGTGTACAACAACTGCGTCTACTAATTGTTGTAGATCTTGTGCATTGTCTGAAATCAATACTGTATCATCTGCATATCTAATGTTATTGATGTTTCGTCCTCCAATGCTGATTCCATTTATATCTTCTACATTCCTGAAAATATTTTCACTGTATAGGGAAAAAAAGATCTGCAGACATTACACATCCCTGCCTAACACCTCTCTTAATAGGTTGATATTATCCCACTTCATTATCAATCCTTATGGCAGCTTGTTGTTTCCAATATATGTTTTTTATAAGTCTAATGTCTTTCCCATCAATTTGTAGATCTGCAAGCATATCCACCATGTTGACATGTCTAACTCTATCAAAAGCCTTTGTGTAGTCAATAAAGCAAAGGTGTATATCCTTGTTTACTTTTATAGCACTTTCAATAACTGTTCGCAGCATATACACAGCATTTACTGTACCCTTTCCTTCTACAAACCCACATTGTTCTTCCCCTATTTCAGGTTGTATTTTCTTCTTCACTCTTTGCATGATAATTCGTAGCAAAATCTTTGTGATGTGGCTCATTATACTAATTGTTCTATGTTGATCACATTCCAAGGTTCCTGATTTCTTTGGGATTGCTATAAATACAGAGTTACATAATTCAGAAGGTATATCTCCAGTATCATATAATGTGTTCAGCAGTCTGGTGACTTGATCTAGTCCAAATTCTTCTAAAGCTTTAATCATTTCTGTTGTGATGTTATCTGCACCGGAAGCCTTGCCAGATTTCATATGCTTAAGAACATTTCGAACCTCCATCTTCAAAATTGGCGGCCCTTCATTATTAAATCTAATAGCATACTGTTTCTCTCTGTTATCATTATAAAGATTTTCACATAATCTGTCCATACATGTAAAATCTGATCTTTTTCTATTATGATTTTGCCAACTTTAGTTTTTCGACAGCCTGTTGATTTATTTGTTCTTTTATTAGTAAGTTCCTGAATTCTTTGGTGCACTAATTTGGTATTTTGACTGTTGTGTTGTTTTTCAATGTCTAAGCACTTTTCCTCAAGCCATGCTTCTTTTGCCTCCTTACATAATATTCTGATTTATCTGTGAATTTCTTCATATTTGGCAGGATTATTTTTGTTGAGTCTTCTTGTTTCCATTAGGTGTAAAATTTCTTTAGTCATCCATTTCTTACGACCCACCTTCTTTAATTTAGGAATAGTTGTTTCTGCAGCCAAACTGATTGAATTCTTCAACATTTCCCATTGATCATCCACATCCTGGAATATAATATCTCTAGATCAGACACATCCTCTAAAAGTACTGGAGAGTTTTGGTCAGAGACCATAACTTTATGAAGGGAAAATCCCAACTGCACCTCCACGCGGTAGAGGATGGAAACACACTACGGTGTGGCTAACACAGCTCTGGGGACCGAGTATCCACCGGAATAAGTGGACAACTCTGCAGCTGAGCAGAGCAGGGCACTCACTTGTCCTTGCAGTCGGAAATGGCTGTCAAAAGCAGAGGTAAAAAGACCACCATGTGAATGTGGAAGGCAAGGGGAAACCACCACATTATCTTCCCAAGACTTCATGGCAAAACATAAATCAAAGTTAGTGAAGGACGTTAATGGCTGTCTTAGGGCATCCTCGTCCGGTAGGGACAGTCATGAGCCACAGGTGACACCAGACCGTCATCCAGCTACTGATGGCAAAATCTTAACTAAAATAAATAAATTTAGAGTAGGAACATGGAATGTTAGGACATTAAATGAGCTAGGAAAGTTGACCAATGTTCTGAGAGAGATGGATAGCATGAAAATGAATATACTAGGCGTTAGTGAGATGAGATGGAAGGGATCGAGCAAAATTATAGCTGACAATCACACAATAATTTATTCTGGAGGGGAGACACATGAGAAAGGGGTAGGAATAATATTAGATGAAAAAACAGCCAAGTCAATTAATGGATACTGGTGTATTTCAGATAGAGTTATTATGGTAAAAATCAAAGGCAAACCAATAGACATAAATATTATACAAGTATATGCACCAACAGCAAGCAGTAGTGATGAAGAAATACAACACTTTTACGACGAAATAGAAATGGCGATGGCTCAAATTGGATCACAAGAAATAAAGATAATACTTGGTGATTTTAATGCAAAAGTAGGAAAGGGAAAAATGGAGGATGTAGTGGGGAATTATGGTTTAGGTACAAGAAATGAAAGAGGGGAAAAGCTAATAGAGTGGGCAAATATCAATGATATGATAATTGGAAACACATGGTTTAAACATCATAAAAGACGACTGTACACATGGATAAGCCCTGATAAGAAAATACGCAACCAAATTGACTACATACTAATTAATAAAAGGTTTAGAAATGCTTTAATTAATGTAAAGACAATGCCTGGTGCTGACTGTAATGGTGATCATGTACCACTATGTGGACAAATAAAAGTAAGATTAAAAAGAGGGAAAAAAATGGTTAAGAACATGAGACTTAATAAAGAGGTTCTAAAAATAGATAAAGAAATGCAAGAACAATACAGAGTGACTGTGAAAAATAGGTACAATGCAATAACTAAAATACAGAGTATAGATGAACAATGGGAAATGTTAAGGGACTCCATTCATCAAACTAGCAAAGAAGTATTACCAGAGAGAGGCAAAATAGCTAAGAAAAAATGGATGAATGAAGATATCTTAAACCTGATGGACAAAAGAAAACAGTATAAAAATGACAAACAAGAATACGCTAAGATAAATAAAGAAATAAAAGATAAATGTGGGAAGGCTAAAGAAAGTTGGTTAAACGAGCAATGCAAAAAAATTGAATTAAATTCCATTAAAGATATAAAAAATATGCACAGACAAATCAGTGAGCTTACAGGAAAAAAAATAAGAATAAATACAGGGTGTTTGAAATCAAAAATAGGAAAGATAATATTAGAGGAAGATGCTATAATGAAGAGGTGGAATGAGTATATAAGAGAATTATATGAAGGAGAAAGGGCAGAATTAACAGAAGATAGTAACTTAGAAGGTCCACCTATTCTGAAAGAAGAAGTCGCTGACGCTATGAAACGTATGAAGAAAGGAAAAACAGCTGGGCCAGATGAAATCACAATAGAAGAATTAGAAGTATTGGGAGAATTTGGAGTAGATATATTAACCAAAATGTTGAATGATATTTACAGCAGTGGATATTTACCCAGTGATATGCTGAAATCTGTATTTATAGCTATACCAAAAAGACCAGGAGCAATTGATTGTGAAGATTTTCGTACAATTAACCTTATAAACCATATCACTAAGCTTCTACTCAGAATCATAATGAGAAGAACCAAAAAGAAAATAAAAATGGAAATTAGTGAAGAACAGTATGGATTTGTGGAAGGAAAGGGCACAAACAATGCAATTTATACATTGCGGACACTAATAGAAAGGTCAATAGAGAAACAGAGGGACATATATTTGTGCTTCATAGATTATACTAAGGCATTTGATAAACACTGATGGAAAAGATTTAAGAATAATAAAGAATATTTACTGGAACCAAGTAGCAGCAATTAAAATGGGAAAGAGGGTAGTTATGAACAGATAAAGCTAGGAGTACGACAAGGGTGTGTCTTGTCACCAGATCTTTTCTCCCTGTATAGCGAAGTAATAATGAGAGAGATCAAAGAGATGCCAGGAATACTAGTTGGAGGTTATAATATAAATAATATACGCTATGCAGATGACACAGTATTGGTGGCGGATAATTCAACAGACCTACAACAATTATTAGACGTTGTAGTAACAGAGAGTGCAAGGAAAGGACTCAACTTGAATATCAAGAAAACAGTAACAATGGTAATATCAAAGAAAATGGTGACACCAAAATGTGACAAAGAAATAGAAGGGAAAATCCTTAACCAAGTTGATAATTTTAGATACCTTGGGGCATTTATAACATCAGATGGAAGATGTACAACAGAGATTAGGAGCAGAATAGGGCAGGCAAAAGCCGCATTTCATAAAATGAAGAGTATCTTATGCAATAAGTCACTGTCACTGAATGTAAGAAAAAGAGTGCTGAAATGCTATGTAGAACCAGTTTTGCTGTATGGCAGTGAATCTTGGAATGTAAATGAACAAATTAAGAAGAAATTAGAAGCAACAGAGATGTGGTTCCTGAGACGAATGTTGCGAATTCCTTGGACTGCCAGAGTAACTAACGACGACTGCCTGAAACAGGCTAATGAAACTAGAACATTATATACAACAATAAGACAGAGACAAACAGCTTTCCTCGGTCATGTGATGAGAAGAGAGGCATTGGAGAACATCGTGACAACTGGAAAGATCGAGGGGAAGAGAGGCAGAGGTAGACCAAGAGAAGTGATTCTGGATGGATTGAGACGGTGGCATGGAGGAATATCAGCAGCAGAGTTGATCCAGAAAACCAAAGACCGAGATCTATGGAGAGCCATGAACGCCTACGCCAGCCGGCACGGCACTTGATGATGATGAGATCAGACACTACTCTGACATCAGAGACCATGATACAGTTATCAATTATCAAATCTATTCTGTACTTATATGTTGAATTTGTTTTGTAATTCCTTGTCATTACTCAATGTACACAAATCATATTTAGTGTTTCCTGTTATATACTTGACTTTCTTCAACTTTATCCTCAGTGTTCCTGTAAGTAGTCTGTGGTCACTATAACAATCAGCACTGGGAATTGTTTTTGCTATTATTAGTGCGTTTCTAAATCTTCTGCTAATCTGAATGTAGTCAATCTGGTTTCTGATCCTGCTATCAGGACTCCTCCATGTCCATAATCTTCTAGGGTGTTGCTTACTTAAACCAGGTGTTTTCTACAATAATTTCCTGTTCTTTTGCCCACTCTACTAGTCTGTATCCTCTTTCATTTCTCTCTCCTAAACCATAGTTTCCTACTGTGTATCTATCACCGTGATTTCCTACTTTTGCATTGAAGTCTCCTATTATGATGTGATGTTTATTTCTGAATTTTTACATTTCTTTAAGGCAGACTATATGTCATTATAAAATTCCTCTACACTATCTTCACTGGATTCTCCTGTTGGGACATATACTTGAATAACGTTTATGGTAAAAGATCTGCCACTCAATTTAACTAGTAGAATTCTGTCCGACACGGCCCAATATCCTTGAACAGATTTTGATGTTTTCTGGTCCAAAATAATAGCCATTCCCCTTTGTCGGTCTTCACCTCCAGAATAAATAATCTTAAAATCTTCATCTGTCTTGATGCCATAACCATAACATGACAACATATAAATGTTACAGATAACAAGAATGGCAACCATAACAAGACAACATATAAATGTTGCAGACAACAACAATGGCAACCATAACAAGACAACATATACATGTTGCAAACAACAAGAATGGCAACCATAACATGACAACATATAAATGTTGCAGACAACAAGAATGGCAACCATAACATGACAACATATAAATGTTACAGACATCAATGGCAATCATAACATTACAACATATCAATGTTACAGACAATAAGAATGGCAACCATAACAAAACAACATATAAATGTTACAGACATCAAGAATGGTAACCATAACATGACAACATATAAATGTTGCAGACATCAAGAATGGTAACCATAACATGACAACATATAAATGTTGCAGACATCAAGAATGGCAACCATAACATGACAACATATAAATGTTGCAGACATCAAGAATGGCAACCATAACATGACAACATATAAATGTTGCAGACATCAAGAATGGCAACCATAACATGACAACATATAAATGTTGCAGACAACAAGAATGGCAACCATAACATGACAACATATAAATGTTACAGACAACAAGAATGGCAACCATAACATGACAACATATAAATGTTACAGACAACAAGAATGGCAACCATAACATTACAACATATAAATGTTACAGACAACAAGAATGGCAATCATAACATGGCAACATATAAATGTTGCAGATAACAAGAATGGCAATCATAACATGACAACATATAAATGTTGCAGATAACATGAATGGCAACACCATAACATTGTTTACTCCTCTAGAGTCAACTAGACAGGCTGAGAGAGAGAGTGATCATACTGCATGGGCAAGATATGGTCTCTAAATTCATCCCAGGCTTTGTGCTATGGAGAAGTATATCTCCATTTTACAAACTATCGTCTGTTGAGACGGCAAGGTGCTAGTCAAATGTTACTTTACTCAATGTCAACATCCACGTGAAATTCTATTTTATAAATGTTATGTTACTAAATATTAATATCTAATTTTACCTTACGTTAACTAGTTTTGCCATGTTAAAAACAATTTTGATAAGAAAGAGAAAGAAAACAATTAATTTCACTCAACAAGACAACACTGAAGCACCTTTAGGTCTGCTTTCATGTTGTCCACGTGTGGGTAGAATGATTCACTAGACATTTCAGCGGCACAGCAGCGCTCACAAATATCCTATTACCAACACATAATTTAAACACAGGAAAGATTTAAAATCACTCTTAAAAATCTGTCAATTTACTGAACAGACGTCAGCTCTTAATCAATATGTAATGGGGTGCATTGCTGGCTCTTATCAAATTCTGGGTCAGGAAGTTAAACCACCTGTGGTGATATGTAATATGTCAGCAATGTTATCTGTTTTGTTCCAGTTTTATTTTGTTTGTATTTAAACATCTGTGAGAATATGTGTACAGCTGTTCCTGACATTTACATGCACAATTAACGGTACTTTACAAATGGAGAGATTGATTTTTTATGCACTGAAATACAATATATGTATATATATACAAGTGAGACACAGACAGACAGACAGTCAGACAGACAGACAGATAGACAGGCAGGCAAGCAGGCAGGTAGGCAGACAGAGAGACAGGGAGAGGGAGAGACAGGGAGAGGGGGAGACAGGGAGGGGGAGAGACAGGGAGAGGTAGAGGGAGAGAGAGGTATAGACATACTGGCTGACATGGGAATAGAGACAGCCAGACATGGAGACAAATAGACATGGAGACAGGCAGGCAGAGAGACTGGGAGAGACAGACAGAAATAGAGAAAGAAAGAGCGTGAAAGAGACAGAGAAAACTATACTTGAAAAGTGCTTTATACAAAAGACTATGTATCATTTTCTGTACATATGGAATGGGTTTATAAAGAGACCTTTATCTTTTTTTTCTGAACATCCTGAATGAGTTAAACGTAATGAGATTGTTATCTCTAGAAGTGAAGAATAGTTCCATTTATAACGGAGAGCACTCACAGCAGACCTGGTTTATTTACTTTTGTATCGGCTTCTCTTCCTCCTCATCTTCTTCTTTTTCTGCCTATCCTCTTCATCATTCCTCTTGTTTAGGGGACTGCGTCACTCCCAGTTATGCATCTCAAAGTTCAGTGTGTCTGACTTCAGTATGAATTAATTAATCACGAACAATTATGACCAATGAAGTTAGCTGCAATTGATCCGTAATGACTGAACAATGATTCACTTTCACATTCTATATTTTTTATTGAGACAAACAAATGGGAGAACAAATAGGCAGATTAGAGGGTGAGAAGGAAGAAAGAAACTGAGGCCTAAAGAGATTTTGAAATCAAAATAATAACTAAATTTCTAAATTGCATCTATAATAATGGGTACTTTCCTAATGACCTATTAAAACCCATACTAATAGCTCTGTCAAAGAAACCAGTTGCTATAGAATGTGAAAGTCATCACACATTAGGTCTTATAAGTCATACGACAACGCTGTTACAGAGAATAATTATGAGAAGAAAAAGAAACAAGAGTAAACCACAAATTAGTGATGAATAGTGAGTGTATATCTGTAGAGGGAAATGGCAAAATAAAATACCATATACATTCTTAGAAAAAGTTTTTGCATATCCTTATTTACAGGACATCGCAGTCAACACCAGCATTTTTGCCGCTGTGATCTCTTGGCAAATTTACGTTCAGCAATTCAGAACTTTATTAGGAAGAGTTATAGAAGTAAAAACATTTCTATACTTATGCTTCATAGACTAAACAAACGTGTTTGATAGTGTGGAAAATGAGGAAATAATCAAACTTCTAGAAAAACTAAACATTGATCGTTGAGAAGATATCAACAGCAAACAGAAGGTATAAGAATCAACAAACATTTAGGAACATTTCAGTGTATAAGGAATGGTGTCAGACAAAGATGTGTGATAACTCCTGAATCGTTCCCATTATACAGTGGGAATATTATGAGTACTATAGAAAATATACCAGCGATCGCAGTTGGTGGTTATAATAAAAAATAATATGTTATACTTATGACACAAACTTGATATCATATCAGAAGGAATTACAGAAAATGAAAGATACAGTGATTGTGGAAAGTAAAATAATGGGCCACAGCCTGAAAAGCAGAAAGACATAAGTAATGGTAATATCAAAGAAATTAATCATATCTAAATTTGCAATTAAATTAAGTGGTGTTAATTTTGGGCAAGTATAGAAATTGAAGCCGGTCTCCCTGGCTCAGGAATTTAAATGACTTTCTTCGTAATCCCGTTTATCTACGCAGGGTAACGCAGCGGGCGAGAATTGGTAGCGGTTCTCGCCACGTTGGTGATTTACGAGATAAGTGAGCCGACCGCTCAGAAAGCAATGGCAAACTACTGAGCGTAATCTTGCCAATAAATTAACAACAGCGGTAAAATGCTGGTGTTGACAGCGATGTCCTGTAAAGGATATGCGAAAAGAAAAGATAGAAATTGAAATTTTCAGGTATATGGATAACATCAGGTGGAATATATATTACAGAGATAAAGAACAGAATGGGCCATGCAAAAACTGGATTTTGTAAAAGAAACATTTTACACAATAAATCCCTGATGCAGTTAGGTTAGAAGCAGAATTCTTTCATGTGCGAGGGGGCTTCAAATGAAAACCTTTTTTTTTGGGGGTGAATATATACTGAAAAAGTACAGAATAAATGTATCATTTTTCAATGCAATCACCACTGTTTTCATTGCAAGTCCTCCTGACACACTAAGTAACTATTTTACTCGTTGTAGATTATTCAATACTTGAATTTTTTTTTTTTAAATATGTTTTTCAAAATTTCAGTTCTGAACACATTATTTTGAAATGTTTTTTTTTAAAATAAAATTGCCCTTTGTACATTTTGTTACGACAGAAAGTCCAATAGCTTGGTGAACGAAGCATGTTAACAGCAATATATTATCAACATGTGTGCAATGGTCGTGGTGTTATAATACTGGCATCAATCTATTACAGCCAAGAAAACTATAGAGTTGGTGGTGAGGGTGATTGGCAAAGAGGTGAAGGATGGGACGGAAATAGAACCTTCATATGCTCAGTCGTATTTTTATCCACAGTCACTTAGTTACCTTGCATCATTTGACATACTTATCTCTAATATCTATTAACTTTCGTTTTGAAGGGAGTGAAAACAGGAATAGCTTTCAAAGAATTGTATGCCTCAATTTAATTATAATTAAATTATTATGAAATCATATATTGTATTTCAATTCACTTGGCTTGCCATAGCAAATCATTCCGCATGCTACGCTGGGCACACGTGCCTTGCTGACACCTGCTTTAGTGTTGCAGGCAGCAACTTACTTAACAAAAACAAGACAGTTGTAAGTTTGAGATATATGACTAAGCCGCAGATTTGTATACGAGGGGGAAAAACAACAGTATTGTTAATTATCTACCTAATCTGCTGGTACATCAGGAAACATAGAAATGAAGGTAGTATTCGTTACAAGATTGACTTTTCGGCGACCATCATGTACTGTAGCAACCATACGACTGGTTCCGGGTCAATAGTTCAAACATCATCATCAGTATATGCCAGGGCTTGCCATAGTACACTATCAACACGCTTTGGAACAGATCTATGTTCGTGTCTCTATTATGCCATGTGGCCAAACCATAATAGGTATTGGTACTTTTCTGTTAATTTACCCCAAACAACAACAACAACAAAATCCCTTTCAGGGCCTTATTTGCATCGGTCCAGCAATAACTTCCGGACTGATGGACTCATCGATCTATGTTTTGTTAGTGTTTTGGCTAGTGGTCTGAGTTTTGGGCCCGTAGGGCCCTCACTGTCGTCGGAATACTCCGATGGCAGTGAGGGTCCAACGGGCCCAAAAACTTACAAAACATCCATCGATCGGTCCAGCAGGCCACCGAACACTAAACCGGAAGTTATTGCTGGACCGATGCAAAAGAGGTCCTGAAAGGGATTTTTTTTTTTTTTTGGTGTTTGGGGTGAAATCAGAAAAGTACCGTATTCATTTCAATGTCTTCCATTCGCTTCTTTCTCGTGAAGGTTGTCAGTAAGCTTTCGTGTTTATTTTTCTTCATATCATCATCGTCCCTTGCCATGCCAATAAGCATGCGCGGTAATGTTTCGCTATCTCACACGATCACCAGAGTCGTGGATCAGCTCCGTGTTCCTGTCTCGACATGCCACGTGACCAAGCTATCCAGATATTTACTTTTTTTGCCTTCTTCTGGTTCTTTCCCCTCACTCTTGCCAGTTGTCACCAAGTTCTCTAGTTTATTTCTTCTCATAAGGTGTAAAATAAATTGGTACTGGCTACGTCTAGTTTCTCTAATCAGTTTACGGTTTTTATTTGCTTCTTGTAAGACGTGTTCATTGATGTGTCTGTCTATCCATGGTATTCTTTGCATTTTTCTTAGAAACTACAAATCCACTGCCATTAGATGTTTTTCGCTTTTCCGCTCATTGTCCACATTTCATTTCCATACAGGTTCTACGTATTACTTTAACGCTCTTTTCCTCGTTGCCATTGACATCTTCTTATTGATCAGTATGTTGTGGGCATATGGTGTTAGACCCATATATGCATATATCATAAGGCACTTTGTGGCTGGAAATGAATTGTGACCATAATCCATAGTTGTTAGGTCAGCTAGTCTTGGTTTATGAAAACTACTTTTCAGGGATGCCTAGTTGGCCGATCGTTGAAGTTCATTCGCATCATCAGCGGGCCGCTGTCATCATTTGGAGGCGGCAGGTTCGACTCCCGTTGTGGTCACTGTATATTATTAATCAATCAGATGCTGTCTCCACAATGAAGGAAGGCTGCAATGGATCTCCAACACTGTCTGTCTCTCGCCTTCTTCTTTCGTTCGCTTGAAATATGTTTATAACTGCAATGTTGTCTCTTTATGAATTTAACTGTCTTTGTAAGTTCACTCAGCGGTCCATAGAGTTTTTCTTCCTCTGTCGTCTCTCTAGACTAGAAGGTTTGCCTAGATATGTTGTATATTGGGCAAGGCTTACCAAGGCTTTTGACACAGTCAGCAGAGAAAGACTGGAAGATTATGGCAAAATATGGCTGTCCACGAATGTTTGTCCAAATAGTGCGGCTATTTCATGACGGCATGCAGGCAAGAGTACAGGAAAATGGTGAACTGTCTGAACCCTTTCCTGTAACCAATGGAGTGAAGCAAGGATGTGTCCTGGCACCAACACTGTTCAGCCTCATGTTTTCAGCCATGTTGATGAATGCCTTCGAGAACGACGACATTGGAATAGACATCAACTACCGTATGGATGGAAAGTTATTCAATCTCAGAAGGCTGAAAGCTAAAACCAAAATTGACAGCGGCACCGTCAGAGAGCTTCTGTTTGCTGATGATTGCGCTCTATACGCCAACTCAGAGGCGGACATGCAACATAATGTTTCAGCTTTCTCACATGCCTGTGCCAACTTTGGGCTCAATATCAACTTGGAGAAGACTGTAGTTATGTACCAGCCAGCTCCAGGGAATAATCACACTGTGCCGAATATCAAAGTGAATGATCATAGACTAAGTGTTGTGGACAAATTCACCTATCTTGGCAGCACTGTGTCACAAGCTGCCACAATCGATGATGAAGTGAATGCAAGAATCTCCAAGGCCAGTGCAGCCTTTGGCAGACTGTACAAGAATGTATGGGACAGAACTGGAATAAGCCTGCAAACAAAGCTAAAAGTCTACAAAGCAGTTGTATTATCCACACTGCTATATGCTTGTGAAACCTGGACTGTTTATCAGCGACACGCTAGGAAATTAAACCACTTCCACACAGTCTGCCTATGGAAGCTACTGAAGATTAAATGGCAAGACAAGATTCCAGACACTGAAGTCCTAGAAAGAGCATCCATGCCCAGTATCCACACTCTACTGATGAAGAATCAGATTCGCTGGGCTGGTCACCTGACCCGCATGCCAGATCACAGGCTCCCTAAACGGATTTTCTACAGTGAACTGCGTTGTGGTAAACGCTCCCAAGGTGGCCAGAGGAAACGTTTTAAAGACACTCTGAAAATTTCACTGAATGCTTTTGGAATTCATCATGACACCTGGTAGGCTGCAGCCAGAGACCGAAATTCGTGGCGTGCATCATTGCGCAAAGGTGCAGTCATATGTGAGGCAACCAGGACTGCAAAAGCTGTGAAGAAAAGGCAGGACAGAAAAACCACTGCAGGAAATCCTCCTCCAGAGACGTCAAGCATTCTTTGCCCACATTGTCAAAGAACATTTCGAGCCAAAATAGGCCTTATCAGCCATCTTAGAACCCACGGCTCCACACCTTCAACCCCACTGGATGAAATGAATGGTCATCATCATTCTTGATGGACAAACAACATAACATTTTGGGCAGTCTTGGAGTATGTGCTCTGCTGTCTGCGACGCCAATCCACATGTGCACATGGCTGATTCGCCAATATTTGAATACACATGGTTGCGTAATCTATTGTGTCCTGTTCTGAGGCGCAGAATAATGACTTTTTCTGGTTTGTCCATAACGTGATAGTCATCTTCAGCAGGGTTTGGTGGCTTTCTGGCTGATTTGATCATTATTTTCTTTTGATAGTATGTAACGGGCATAATCAGGCTGTTCTTCATTTGCCAATCTTCTTCTTCTTCTTCTGCTGCGTTCATCCAGAGTTTTTTTTTCCGGATGTGATTGCTGTGTGCCTGTTTACAGCAAAGCTGCGTTCTTGCGCCGTTAAGCCGCACACATCCGACTTCTGCAGGCATTTGTTGACCGGGTTAACCATCCCGGATTTGCCAATCGATCAGCTCTGTCGTTTCCGGGTACTCCACAGTGGGATGGTATCCACTGTATGGTGATCTTATGCTGACTGCTAAGTTCAGAAAGTAGTTTCCTTAGTACTGGCAATTTCCCAGACAGGAGCGCCTCGAGTACTGATTTTGCATCTGTCAATAGCACCATATGTTGTGTACCATTGCTGGTATTTAGTAATTTCTCTGTTGCTATCTTGATTGCCTCAATTTCAGCATCGTAATTATGGCTGTACTTACCTGTTAGTTCTCTAGCCGTGTCCCTAGTATTATTTGGGTATTCTATGTACACTCCCGCTCCTCCATTTCGAACAGCATTTTGTGCTGACCCATCTGTGTAGACTCGGATCCAGAGGTCCTGTGGGAATTTTCATCAAGGAAGCTCAGAGTGACTGTTCTGCGCTGTACACTGTTCTGTTCTTCCTTGTCAAATATTCCTCCCACTTTTGTCTGGATTTGTAGTGATAGTCTATGTATATAGTTCCATGGAGTTGGCTCTGGAATAGTTTCAGGAGATACCAACTGTGGGCAGATCGGTGGTTTCTCTGCAGAATCGTTTGGCCTGGTGGATAAAACAGCTTCTTTTCAACCGTCCCATAGCTAAGTTTTCGAATTTATTCTTCATAGGGTGGCCTGGCAAGCTGAGGAACTTTTCTGCATGTATTAGCGTTTTCGTATCTCTGCGCTCTCTCCGTGCTTGTGTCCTCCCCAACTTCTCCATCTCCACTATAGGGGTTGATCTCATCCCTCCTGTGGTGACTCTAAGTGCTTGATTTTGCACCTTGTCCAGCCCTTGTAGTGTGGTCTTTGATGCTGAACACCACGCAGCTGACCCGTATTCCAGGCGTTGTCGTATGCTCTGTTGATAAACTTTGCTAAGTATTTTCTCACTGGCTCCCCATGTGGTTCCACTTAGCTTTCTCAGGATGGCTATTTTCTGTCAGGCTTTTGCTACTGCTTTGTTGATGTGGTTTTTCCATGTCAGCCTGTCATCAGATGTTACTCCAATGTATGTTGGTTCTTCTTTATCGTCTCTTAGGGATCTTGCCTATGGACAAGGGGGAGGTGGTCGTGCGCTTGTGGGACCAGGTGGAGAAGGCGGAGGAACAGATTGAGAACCCATATGTGGAAAGAATGAGATTGCGGGGGATCGGCAGGGGTTCTGGAAGAATCTCAAAACTGAGAGGGAAGACCAGGAGAACTTTTAATCAGATAGCGATGGGAACGATTAGTAGTGTGACTCTTCGCTGGCTGTCGTACGAGGAGACTGAGCACGTATGGGAATGTCCTGAGTGCAGTGATGTCGGTTCTTAACTCAACTCAACTCAACTTCTCGTAGGGGCATTCCATTTATCTGGATGATCCCTGCTTTTTGTTTTGGAGAGAGGGTAAATAGAGTGGTGCTTCACTTGTCAGTGTTTATGCTGACACACCATCTATTTGCCCATGCAGCAAATGTATCTACAGCGCTTTGTAGCAATCTGGTGGCCACTAATGCATGCTCATTTGTGCTCCATAGAACCAGGCCATCAGCGTACATTGCCGCTTTAATTCCACGCGGTAGATTAGCGACAAGATATTGATGAAGATAGAAAAAGTGTGGGGACAAGACTCCGCCCTGGGGAACACCGTGACGCAGTAGTATATTCTTGCTCTTGAGTCCGTCTATCTGTACTCGGGTTCTTCTGTTGTGTAAGTATGCTTTTGCCCATTTGTACATTCTTCCACTGACTTTACAGTTTCTCAGTTTCTTCATTAGACCTTCTTTCCAGACTTTGTTAAAGGCTTTCTTCAGATCTATCCATACCGCAAGCACCAGCTTCTTCTCTTGGAATGCATCCTCAATTTCTTGAGAGAGGTAAGTTGTCTGATCTTCCGTAGAGTAGCACTGCCTAAAGCTAGCCTCCTGTGGCACAAGGATGTTTTCACTTTCAATGTACCACTGCAGTCTGTGAATGATGATGCGCTCCATTGTTTTGCAGAGACAGCTGATGAGGCTAATTGGTCTGTAGCTGGAGGCAATGGAACTATCTTTCCCATATTTTAGGCGGGGGATCATGATTGCTTCTCTCCAGACTTGTGAAACACTGCCTAAGGTCCAGGTGTTATTGAAGATCGGTAACAGCTTTGCTTTGGACTCTGTTCTTAGGTTCCTGATCATTTCATTGGAGATACCTTCAGCTCCTGGTGACTTTCTCATTTTCAGTTTTGATATGTCTAGCTCCAGTTCGCTGATTGTGATGGGTGCCTCCAGAACTTCATGCACCCCCTCTGTCGGGTGTCCACCGTGACAAGGTAGAGGGGCTTGCGTGCTCCAATGACCCCAAGAGCTATGCCGACGGTAGCACAGCTACTGGTAGGGTCACCCATGTCGAACAGGTCAAGGGAGAGGAACCAGACCAAGAACACACAAAACTGCTGCCTTGTAGGTAGACTGGGGATAGTCAAAGGCTGGGGAAAGCACCCCGTAAAATGCTTGTCGACATCGGATGTACTGAGCCACAGGTTTGACAAAGTAGTACAACGTAACTTAATCAATTCATGATGCCACAGATTAGCATTAATAAGTATGGTGCTAATCCCATGAAGTCCCACCAGGTGGTGATAGTGCCGGGCCCCCTGCATCGAGGGGGTCTACCCATTACTACTGGTGGTCACCTTCTCCTGTGCTGTGGAGTCAAGGCACAAAGGAGTAGGTTAAGAGCTATTGACAAAACCCCCCGGACACTCAACGTACTACAGTGCAATTCCAAGGAGTTTCTAACAAGAAAGACCCTTTGACACATCGTCTTCATAAAGATAGAATAGATGTGGCAATGATTCAAGAGACACACCTCAACGCCAATCGCAGATTCTCAGTCAGAGGATATCAGGCCACACGTTAGTTAGTTAGTTAGTCGCGGTTCCAACTTCACAGCAACGGGTCATCCCCATTATGCTCCGTTCCTGTGCCAGTGAATATCACATAAAACGCTCCCCACTGTCCAATGTGAAAAGTGGAAAAGACAGGAGTCTCGACAAACAACAGCCCGCATAGATGCACTGTGCATAATGCCGCCGCCAGAATGTCAACACAATAGTCCCCCACGAAACATCCAGTTTATCTCTGATGGAATCGGCAGTCATTTTCCCTTCTGGATGTTTCCTAGATGTTCACCCACACAGTCCACGAAAATACAGTTCATCGTTGAAGGCAGTGGCAGTCAACCAGAAGCCCAGTGTCAGGGTCTTAAACCTGGCTCGTTATACCTAACACATGTGAGACAAGTACAAGTACAACATGATTGGACTTGAGACACAACGACACGAAGTTCAATGGATTTATTTACAAGTCACATGCAATACGATCTAGTTTGGCATGTGATGATCATTACAATACATATACAATACATCAATACACTTACAGACAACCCACAGCTTTACAGTCTATCTCACAAGATGTACAAGCACTCGACTTTCGGGCACAGAACTACACAAAGCCTTTCTCTACCCACACGTCCTGTCTGGTCCGAGTACCCAAGGTGTCTGTCTGTTTCTTGCAAAGCGCTTGCCCTCTGTGGATTGGCTTCACGAGGACTGCGTGCGTCTTGCTTTGTCCTTGCCTGACCGCTGGCTATCGCGTCAGCCAGCAACCTGCGGGCAGGTAACTAATACTCGCCTGGCGGGCGTAACGATGTTACTGCATCCCGGTTGGGGACTATTTGCCTGGCGGGCGTAACGATGTTCCTGCATCTCGGTTGGAGACATTCGAGATTCTGACACGCTCCCCCGGGGCTTCTTCATGAAAGATCTCATCTTTCTATATACATATATCTCTATATACATACCGGGTTAATATTTTAACCATGTCAGAATCGACCTTTCTGTTGTTATATACATTGGTATAGAAATACATAAGAATACATATATTGGCATAGAAATACATAAGAAATGCAAGTTGTATTTTAAGACATGTGGTGTTCAATCTTTACCACTTGCCAAGTTTCATCCTCTCGATGGATGATCACCTGAGTTGCAATATTGACCCAGTCAGATCGGTAGCACCAGCTTTCAAAGCAACTGCCTCGCAACCTCTTAAAAAAAAGTAATAATATGCTTTTTGTAACAAAAAACATCGGGTAAGACTGTAATACGCGTTTATATAAGCCGTATTCAACGCTCGAGCTCTGACCTCATTTGGCCCTGAGCTCTTCCGTCGGTCTACAACGTCGGTAACCCTATACCATGCCCAGTTGATGACTTCTTGGAGTGTTAACAATCTG
Organism: Cepaea hortensis; assembly: GCA_963921405.1. Taxonomy (NCBI): domain Eukaryota; kingdom Metazoa; phylum Mollusca; class Gastropoda; order Stylommatophora; family Helicidae; genus Cepaea; species Cepaea hortensis. The sequence goes on from OY992876.1 coordinate 291,785,592, forward strand.
GCAACACCATGGCTATTTATATACAACACATATTCGAATACATTTCAATTTACCGCCCTTGGTGTAATAATGTAATAACAATTAAATGAAAGGGACATAATTTCAAAAAATCTTAAATTTAATATATTACAATTATTCTTCTATTTCTCAGCGTCATCGCTTGATGCTTTTCCATACTAGCGAAAAAATGTCGATAGTATGTATAAGTTAATCAAGATATGATTCTAAGATTACACTAGTTGAAAAAATATTAATACACAATTCGTGTATTCGAAATTGATGATTCCTAAATATTTTAGAAGCGTCGTACCTTTTTAAGGTTTTGTTTGTCGTATGCTAATTTTGGACTAAATTTATAAATTATCCGGAAGTACACACGAACAGCTGATGTTGAAAATTCTATAACACACTTGTTCCGGTCTGATGTAGCAATTCGGAATGTAAGTGTTCTGATAGTTCATGTGTTCGTTGTTTCGCTGGAAAACTTCTGGATTTCGATTAACTGCAGTGGTGTAAATGTCAAAGTTCAGTTCACTCTTTCATACACGGATTAAAATATCACTGGATATGTTCCACTCGCAGATACCACTGATAAATTGGATAGTTCGCTTGAGGTAAGTTTAGAGCGAATGTGGCACTGTTCTTGTTTCGTAATATATATACACAATTAATATTGTTCGCTTTCTACCACACGCTACACAATTATTCAAGACACTTACTACAGTAATAATAAAATAAGAAAACTATATATAGTGGGAATGAACCCTATCACATCACATAGTAGACATACACAGCTTTCGTGGAAAAACTTTCACTGATGGCTGTGTTGGTCTGAGTGTATTTAACACACTGCACTCAGACATTAGTGCTTACTGGGTCGGTCGGACAACGGGGCAAAAGATCGGCAATCGTGTTGGTTCTGCCTGCGATATGTCGAACTTCAAAGCTGTAATCTTGAAGCTTAAGAGACCAGCGCGCTATCATTTGGTTGGTAGGTACTCCTGTAGTAATAAATTTTAATGGGCTATTGTCGGACTCTACAATAAAATGACGTCCCAGGAGGAATCTGGACAATTTTGTTATACCCACCACTAGAGCAAGGGCTTCCAACTGTGGTGTCGACCAAGCACGTTCTCTTAGTTTCAATTTTCTAGAGACGTAGTATACAGGATGTAGAATGTTATCATGTTCCTGTAACAGAACTGCCCCAATCGCCACGGAGCTCGCGTCTGTGCGTAATCTGAAAGGAATAAGTAAATTTGGCAATTTGAGAATGGGATTCTTTAAACTATTCTCAGAAAAAGAAGATAACACTTTCTGGAATGCAAATTTTAGGCATTCATTGTTTACAATATTTTCAGGTTGGTCTTTCGTTAGTAGGTTAGTAAATTTTTCAGTCAGTTCAGCAAAATCAGGTATGAACTGCCTATAATAATTTAATAGTCCTAACACACTTCTGACTTGCTTTTTCGTAGTCGGAAGTGGGAGTTTCAGTATTTTGGACACGATGTTATCGTCTGTCGTGACAAAGCCATTAGATATTTTGTACCCCAAGAAGGAGATTTCCTGATAGGCTATGTCTACTTTTGTAGGCTTTACCGTCAGTCCGTGCTGTCTGATCCGTTCAAATGTCTGCTGTAATGTCTTTATGTGGTCTGTCATTGTCCTTGTGTGAACACAAATGTCGTCCATGTAACAGATAATGTTTGGTATGTCCACTAGTAAAAGTCGTGTCATACATACGAATGTCGCTGGGGCATTGACAAGCCCAAATGGAAGTTTGCACCATTCGTACAGTCCCCAAGGTGTGGCAAATGCTGTCAGGTGTCTGCTCTGTTCGTCTACCGTTATCTGCCAGTAACCTTTCGTCATATCTAACTTTGTAAAGAATCTAGAGTCTGTCAGTTCTGTCAGTAGATCTTCAGAGTTGGACATTGGTTCTAGATCTAGAAGTGTTATTTAATTTAATTTTCTATAGTCGACACAGAGTCTTATCGTGTTGTCCTTTTTGCGTGCCATGACCATTGGAGATGAAAAATGTGATTGGGATCGTCTAATGATGTTGTTTTTCTCTAAACTAATGATTTCCTGATGTAAGTTTTCTTTGTAATGCAATGGAATGGTGTAAGGTCTGCATTTTATGGGTGTGTTTGAAGTGAGTGTGATGTGATGCTGTACTAATTCTGTTTGTCCTGGGTTGTTGGAGAAGATGGTGTTGTACTGTTGTATGAGATGTTTGCAGCTGTCTGTTTCTGCTTGAGTTAAGTTTTGGTTTATTTTGATTTCTTTCAAGCAGTTTGTCGTGTCTAAAGCAGGTGTTGGAATTTCGTCACTATCTTCGTCATCTTCATGGTCTATTATCACTGTACAAGCTGTTGTATCGTCCTGTTCATTGTCTCTGTTGTAGTATGGTCTTAGCATATTAATGTGGAATATTTTATGTTTGTCTTTTATTTGAATCTCATAGTCTACAGCTGAAATCTGTCTTATTACTTAAAATGGTCCTTGCCAAGACTCAGTCAATAAGTGTCGGTCACTAGGTAAGAGAAGAAGTACGTCCTGTCCAGGTGTCAACGTTATTGTCCTGTTACCTTTGTCTGCATATTGTCTATATGTAGCACCAGATAATTTTAGTGCTTCTTTTGCAAATATACAAGATTTGATGATTCTTTCACGCAATGATGTAACATATACGTAGGATGATATGGGTTTAAGTAAAGGAGTGGCTTAAGTTAACATTTGATGATAGATACTCAATGGGCCACGTGGTTTGGCACCATAGATAAGTTCAAAAGGAGAGAATCCAGTACTAGAATGTGGCACTTCGCGATAAGCAAAAAGTATAGCAGGCAAATATATGTCCCAGTTGTTGGGATGTTCTTGCGTGACTTTAGCAAGCATATGCTTTAAATCACCGTTAAACTTCTCTATGATTCCAGTTGAGTGAGGGTGATATGGAGAATTGAAACATTGTTTCACCCCTAACATTTTGGTGAAAGCTTGAGTAGATGCGGCAATGAACTGACTCCCCCTATCTGATAGGATAGTGTCTGGAAATCCTATCCGTGAAAATATATGGAAGAAAACTTCCATTATATCATTGGCAGTTATGTTCTTTAACGGAATCGCTTCAGGCCAGCGGCTACATAAATCAATGATGGTAATAATATATTTATTCCCTCTGGTTGTTATCTGAATAAGAGGGCCCACTATGTCGACAGATATTTTCTCAAAAGGTCGACTGGCTAAGTCAGTAATCTGTAATTTTGCCTGTGGGTGTTTACCTTTCTTCACTAGTTTTTGGCAGATGTCACAACTTCTGCAATATTGATTAATGTCATTGCAGAATTTGGGCCAATAAAACTGTGTTAGTAATCTTGATCTGGTCTTAGAGTATGCCATATGCCCTGCGAGAGGTCCCAGGTTCAAATCCAGGACGAGCCCCCACGTTCACACATGTCAGGGTCTTAAACCTGGCTCGTTATACCTAACACATGTGAGACAAGTACAAGTACAACATGATTGGACTTGAGACACAACGACACGAAGTTCAATGGATTTATTTACAAGTCACATGCAATACGATCTAGTTTGGCATGTGATGATCATTACAATACATATACAATACATCAATACACTTACAGACAACCCACAGCTTTACAGTCTATCTCACAAGATGTACAAGCACTCGACTTTCGGGCACAGAACTACACAAAGCCTTTCTCTACCCACACGTTCTGTCTGGTCCGAGTACCCAAGCTGTCTGTCTGTTTCTCGCAAAGCGCTTGCCCTCTGTGGATTGGCTTCACGAGGACTGCGTGCGTCTTGCTTTGTCCTTGCCTGACCGCTGGCTATCGCGTCAGCCAGCAACCTGCGGGCAGGTAACTAATACTCGCCTGGCGGGCGTAACGATGTTACTGCATCCCGGTTGGGGACTATTTGCCTGGCGGGCGTAACGATGTTCCTGCATCTCGGTTGGAGACATTCGAGATTCTGACACCCAGCAGCCACGCATTTCTGCATACGGCAAAAACCGGTTAACTCTGGGACATAGCCAGCTGCCATCGCTCCGAACATGCAGTCATATTCCAAAAAACCTCGGGCAGATTCAAAAGCATTTCACACGAAACTCACAGCTCACAGTGTCGCACCACGCACTCACTCAGTAGCAGGGCGACGGAACCATAGCCTCCTTAGTCGCCTCTTACGACATGCGTGGTAGGCTACAGTGTTGCTATTCTTTGCTTCCCTTATGGGCCCCGGCAACACACGTTTCGACCGCAAAGGACACAAATGAGGGGTTCTAATACTTACATGAAATACAATACCTTGCTGTGAAGTATCTGTGACTTATGACAACCAAACGGAAATTATAGGTGTTGATATAATGATACAGGACGTGGAAATAAGAATTTACAACCTGTATAGCCCAGCAGATAAGGACCTTACACTTTCAAACATGAAAATAATTGACACAAAGTGCATAGTTGTCGGAGATTAATAGCTGTTCAGAAAGATGGTGATACTCAGATACCGACAACAGAGGAGATGAAGTGGGGGACTGGGAAATAGACTCAAATCTCCATCTCCAAAGCGGATGACACACCAAGCTATTTCTCTAGAAGATGGTTTACCACTTCTACTCCAGACTTAGCTTTCTGCACAGGAGACATCCTCCACAATATCGATCGCCGTGTCCTTGACCAATTAGTAGGTAGTAAGCACAGATCAATCAAGCTTGTAATGAATATGGAGTGTATTCCACAGGAGCAAAAGCCTTTGCCTCGTTGGAATTACAAACGAGCTGATTGAGATAGACTTGTGATACTAACAGACAAATATTGTGAAAACATAAATACACGACATGGCAACATGTAACAAATGGTGGAAAGCCTAAACAAAGCAATAATACGGGCGGCCACTGAGTCCATTCGAAGAGAAGCGATGAAAAATTACAAACCATACTGGACTGAAGTACTACAAATGCTGGAGGACAAAGTTGAAGACACCAGGAACGAACACATGAAGCGAACATCTCTCTCAAAGCCATGAACAATGAAGGACCTAGAAACAAACAAATAACAATTAAACAAGGAAATGCCTTGCTTACAGGAAAAACGGCTACAAATGCACTAATGGAACACTATGCTAGTGCAAACCACATTGATATTACAACCGAACAGAAGAAAGCAATCAAAGATAAACAGACACGTAATAACAATACAGAGAGAGGGAGAGAGAGAGAGAGAGAGAGAGAGAGAGAGAGAGAGAGAGAGAGAGAGAGAGAGAGAGAGAGAGAGCAGCTGAATATATGATGGAAAATCTGAAAATGGAAGAAATGGAACAGGCAATGAATACCCTTTAAAAAAAATCACCAGGAAAGGATGGAATCACAAATGAAATGCTAGTAGGATTAGACACTAAAGCAAAAAAGAAACTACTTGCAGTCCTAAATTACATCTGGAAGAGAGGAATAGTCCCACAGGCATGGAAGGAAGCTATACTAATACCAGTCCCAAGGAAAGGAAAAGACCTGGAAGAATCAAATGGTTATCAACCTATCAGTCTACTTAGCTGTATAGGAAAATTAATGGAACGCATTATCAATGGCAGGCTAACATGGCATCTGGAAGAAAACCAACTCTTAACACCACACCAAGCAGGATTCAGAAAGTACAGATCCACTGAAGATCAAATAACCTATATGGCTCAGTAAATAGAGAATGCCTTCTAAGAGAAAAAGCACACACTAGCGGTCTGGATAGATTTAGAAAAAGCATTTGATAAAGCATGGAAGGAAGGACTGAAAGTCAAACTGGAAAAAATGCATCTTTGTGGGAAAATGTACAAATGGATCAGCCACTTCCTTGAGAACAGAACTGCGAGGACAAAAGTACAAGGACAACCCAACAAAAAGATGTTGTTGGAGCAAGGTGTCCCTCAAGGAGGCGTTCTTTCACCAACATTATTCCTAGCATATATAAATGACATCACGGAAATTTTCCAGCCAGAGTACACACATCCTCATTTACAGATGACCTAGCCATATGGACATCTGAAGAATATATTAGTACAGCTAACATCAGAATACAGCAAGCCTTATTAGCGCTAAAGGACTGGTCAAAATCATGGCTATTGAAGATAAGTGAGGAGAAAACAACATGCACAGTATTCTCCCTCTCAAATAAAACTCAGCACCCTAAGCTGATATTCAATGGAAACATATTGCGCCATGAAGTAAATCCAAACTATCTAGGAGTTACCTTTGATCGTCGCCTGACATGGAAGACACAGGTTGAGAAAAATCGAACAAGAGCAAGGCAGAGAATGGCAATCATGAAAAAGCTTGCTGATACAACGTGGGGAGCAGATGAGAAAGTTCTCAAGAAGTTATACGCTGGACGGGTGAGGCCAGTACTGGATTATGGCATCGCAGCTTGGGCAACAGCAGCTAAGTCGAACTTTAACAGTTAAACTAAGTAGAATCCAAAATCAAGGAATGCGGATCATAAATGGAAGTCTGAAGACAACGCCTATTAACAAACTAGAAAAGGTCATTTGTTTACAACCAATGCAGCATAGAAGAGATAGTAGAGCCCAACAACAAGCAGAACAATTTAGAAAATTGACAGGCCACCCCATAAAAGGTTTAATGGTTTTGCAAAGGGAAGACTGAAGCGTAGCAACTTTGTAGAAACCGCACAATGAAAGATTAGGGCACATCCTATACTTAACATATCAACAGTCAAACCCATTTATAATGCACACAAGTTCCCAGCCTGCGATGATAGAAAACATTTCCTGATATTGAGAAAAAGAACATTCAGAATGAAACAGAAAGAAGAAAAATAGCCCTAAACTACTGGAAAATTGTCATGGAAATTAAAAGCAGAGGTAGAGGCTTTTAAACTGCGGCAGAAATGCTCTTGATGGAGGAAATGAAATAGTAGCAAATAACTATCTTCACAGATGCAAAGTCAGCAGTCTCAATACTGAAGAGCAAAAAAAAAAAAAAGCAGAGGGGGCTTGGCCTTTTGAAATTTGGCTTCTGCGTGCTGGTATTTATTGTGATGCTCTTGGCTGGGTTTGGCCTTTGCTTGCTTTCTACACACTTCCACATCATTATGCAACTGTTCCAGTTTACTCTCCAGTAGAGTTTATAATGTTTACGGGCTCCTCTTGGTACTGTTTCTCGTGTTGCCTGTAGGATGTATTTCACAAACTCTTCAATTACTTTATTTATGTCTTTCTCAGTGTTCAGGTATGCTGGTGCGATGCTTGTACATTGCCCAGTCTGCTTTCTTGTAGTTCCACCTCGAGTGGTTCCTGCTTTCACTTACAAGCTCATTTTCTACAGTTAGAAAGACTGGTCGATGGTCACTGCCACCAAGTTATTTCCCAACAATTCATGTAATGTTCCACTCCAGGTCTGGTGAATGAAAAGCCAGGTCAGGTGTAGTTGTAGTGTGCCATGATTTCGAGTAGAAAGTATGTGGGTCGGGCGGCTTGTTAATCAAGATGAATCTATTCTCATCCTGCTAGTCTTCCAGTCTCTCTCCTCTCTCGTTCATGTGATAATAGCCCAAACTCTGCGAGTGGCTGTTGAAATCGCCACACACAATCATTTTTTCTTTTAGCGGTAGTATGCCCAGTGCCTGTGGGCTGTCACTAGGACAGTAGTAATTGATCAGATGTAGGTCTGTATTGCCTGTCTTAAGTTTAAGGGTATGATACTCAGCCCCTTCCATGTAGACTTCAATTTGGGAGGCAGTAATGGTATTTTTTACAAGGGTCAGTATCCCACTCTTTCGCCTGTCCTTTCAGTCAGATCTGTAACACTGGTAGACTCTGATTTTGAAGGCTATATTTTCGTTGAGGTGAGTTTCTTGCAAGCAACATACGTTTACTTCTTCTTGGTCCAAGATGTTTTCTAGTTATTTTTTTTTTTTTTTTTTTTTTTGCTGATTCCCTCCGCTTTCCAGTGCATTATTTTTAGTCTTTGTTTGGTGTGGCCAGATGCTGTATTCTCAAGTCCCCTGGCTCCACAGGACATCTGAGAAGGACCTCCAGTAGTTGTGGTTGGACCCTTTCGAGACATAGGGCCCGGAACTGCACCTGCCTGGGGGTCCAAAGCAGGGCGAGCACCATAACATTTAGCAGTAGTCGACATATTTCTTGGTGTGATTGCGTGGCATCCTGATTTCTGTGGTGCGCTTCATGGCTGGTTGCCTCCGTCTTCAGCACCTTTCCTTTGCTAGAGCAGACTGTGGTCTTACTCGAGTTTAGGTGTGTAGGCACGCACACACGTGTCTGCGCATGCATGTTCGTGCATACACATCTAGAGCTTTCTGGTTATTTCTCGGCGTCAGTGACTCGCCGCCGCCCCTTCTCTTGTTAGGTAAAACAGTTCCGCCACGAGAAACTAACTAACTAACTAACCAACCAACCAACTAACTAACTAACTAACTAACTAACTAACTATATCTTTCAATATTTATATTGTCTGGTGTGTCTCATACTTTTTATTTTCTTCTGGAAAAATGGGAACACTTCTCTGCATGCATATTAATGCTTGTTGAGGTGCTTTTCGTGCAAAATAAAAATTTAAAAAATAGTATACACTCTCATATTCCCAGGGAAGTTGACATAAATTGTTTTACCTTTCATGACCATAGCGACCAACACACACACACACACACACACACACACACACACATACGCACGCGCTCACACACACATACACACACACACGTACGCACGCGCTCACACACACACACACACACACACACACACGTACGCACGCGCTCACACACACACATACACACGAATTCTCTTGACTCACACATTTACAGTAACTATTTAGTTTTCTAATAAGATGCATTTAACATTAATTTGTTATATGTCTATCTGGTGTTTGTCCATCAAGAATGATGGTGACCATTAATTTCATCCAGTGGGGTTGACAGTTTGGAGCCGTGAATTCTAAGATGGCCGATAAGGCCTATTTTGGCTTTAAATGTTCTTTGACATTGTGGGCAAAGGATGCTTGACGTTTCAGGAGGAGGATCTCCTGCGGTGTTTTTAGAAAATGTATTTTGTCCAGCCTTTATTTCACAGCTCTTGCAGTCCTGTTTGCTTTTCAAGTGACTACACCCTTGCGCAATGTTGTACGCCACGAATTTTGGTCTTTGGGAGCAGTCTCCCAAGTGTCGTGATGAATTCCAAAAGCCTTTAGTGAGATCTTGAGAGTGTTTTTACAGCGTTTCCCCTGTGTCTATCTAAACAAAACCTAACATAGCACAATGACTTCTTTGTTGTATAACAACATTACCTTCCTCTTCGTGCCTCTAGCAATGGGAGCGCACCTCGCCCTGTTATGCACCTCAAAGTGTGTCCGGCTTGGGCTTGCATTTATGCAAGGTTTCATTTCTCCATATAGACTTCATCCAAGGTAATGGGCTCTATCTACTCGTGGTGGATTTTTATTTCCCAACAATTGTTCCTACTCTTGTAATTTCCAACGGCCATGGGCTTTTTAACACGGAACGTCCTATTTTTCGCCCTTATCCGAGAATACTAGGTTTTCGACTTCACTGCCCAAGTGATTATGGAAACGTGTGAGATCATTATACCAAAGGACCTTGGAAAAATTCCCAGCCCAACAATAGTTTTATGTTTTATTGTCCCGAAGCAGTTTCCTGCAATGGACCTGTGATCTGACAGCTCCATCAAATGTTACAGGTCTGAGAACAAGAAGGAATAGGTGACCAATCGTTTCTCACTTTGGCAAACGACGAGCCCAGGTGTAGAACCAGCGTCCGACCGTTCTCATGTCATGACCAGCGCAGTTCTCTATCAGCTTCGCTAGCGCATACCCCTTATGATAAAAGTTTTACCAAAACCAAAGCCGAAACACTACCTGTAAATCCCTTTGTCGCTGCATCTCTTAACTGGTTCAATGCTGAAGGATAATATATCGCCACATGTCACCTTCCATGTGGAGAGAAGGACGATATATCCCCATTCGAGGGTTATTGCGTTGTTTGTTTTGTTTCATGGTATATTCCGCAGTTTCAAGGCTCATTCATTCATTCAGTAGCATGTCCTTTGCAGAACTTCGCTCCCATAACAACCACTCGGAAAACTTCTCGATCACAAGCAAGGTGTCCCGCGTCCGATACACCCATCTGGAGATCATCCACCACATTCTGCACCCATCTTCTCTTTGGCCTTCCTCTTCTTCTCTTCCAAGGTATATACCCCTCCATGATTGTTCTCTCCAAACTTTCATGACGTTTCAAGTGACCAAAATATTTCAATTTTCTTTGTTTCATCATCTTTAGTAGCCAATCTTTTTCAATATTCAGTTCTTATTGAGTAAATGCATTGTTCTTTTCTGTATCCAAAATATTCTTTGAACCCGTCTATATCATTTATATTCAAAAGCATTTACGCGCTGTTCAGCTTGTTTAGTACGTGTCCAGGTCTCACAGGCAATGAGAACGATGCATGCGCTTAAAAATCTAATTTTTGTAGTTCTATCTGTCCCACTCCACAATGTATTCAATTGTTTTAGTTTCAAAGCTTAATGAAGAAATACAACCTGAAATAGAAGAGGAACAATGTGGGTTTGTAGAAGGCAAGGGTACAGTACATGCTGTGTATATACTGAGAACAGTAATTGAACGTTCTATAGAAGTAAACAAAGATCTACACCTCTACTTTATTGACTACACAAAGGCTTTCGATAAAGTGAGACATGTCGACATGATAATGATGCTTGAAGATCTACAAATTGTTGGAAAAGACCTTCATCAATCATCAAGTGCCGTGCCGGCTGGCGTAGGCGTTCATGGCTCTCCACAGATCTCGGTCTTTGGTGTTCTGGATCAACTCTGCTGATGATATTCCACCATGCCACCGTCTCAATCCGTCTAGCATCATTTCTCTTGGTCTGCATCTGCCTCTCTTCCCCTCGATCTTTCCTGTTGTCACGATGTTCTCCAATGCCTCTCTTCTCATCACATGACCAAAGAAAGCTGTTTGTCTCTTTCTTATTGTTGTATATAGTGTTCTAGTTTCATTAGCCTCTTTCAGGCAATCGTTGTTAGTTACTCTGGCAGTCCAAGGAATTCTCAACATTCGTCTTAAAAACCACATCTCTGTTGCTTCTAAGTTCTTCATAATTTGTTCATTTACATTCCAAGATTCGCTGCCATACAGCAAAACTGGTTCTATATAGCATTTTAGCACTCTCTTTCTTACATTCATTGATAGCGACTTATTGCATAAGATACTCTTCATTTTCTGAAATGTGGCTTTTGCCTGCCCTATTCTGCTCTTAATCTCTGTTGTACATCTTCCATCGCAAATCATTTACATGACATAGCCGTCAACACCAGCATCTTTCAGCTGTATTTTGATTTCTTGGCAAGATTACGCTCAGTAGTTTGCCATTGCTTTCTGAGCGGCCGGCTCACATACCCCGTAAGTTACCGATGCGATTCGAACCACTGCTGATTCTCACCGTCATCACGTTATCCACGAGAGTATACGAGATTACGGAGAAAAGTCATAACCTCTAAGCCACGAAGCCGGCATAAGTGCCCCTAGGTATTTAAAATTATCAACTTGGTTGAGAATTTCCCCTTCTATTTCTATGTCACATTTTGGTGTCCCCATTTTCTTTGATATCACCATTGTTACTGTTTTCTTGATATTCAAGGAGAGTCCTTTCTGTGCACTCTCTGATACTACAATGTCCAACAATTGTTGTAGGTCTGTTGCACTATCCGCCACCACTGTGGACATAAACTATACTTTTATATGGATGTGAAGCGTGGACAATGAGCAGACAAGCTGAAAAATATCTGATGACTGTGGAAATATGGCTTCTGAGGAAAATGCAAATAATACCATGGGCAGACAGAAAAACCAACGAACAAGTCCTACAAGAAACAAATAAAGATCGTAAACTGATTAGAGACATTAGACGTAGACAGTCAAAATTTTTTGGGCGTGTTATGAGAAGAAATGAATTGGAGAACTTGGTGACAACTGGCAAGATCAAAGGGAGGAGACCAAAGGGAAGACCAAGAATTAAATACCTGGATGGCTTGGCCACATGGCATGGTCGAGACAGAAACACAGAGCTTATCCACGACTCTGGTGATCGAGTGAGATGGTAAAAACATGACCGCCCACGCTTATCGGCATGGCACATGATGGATGGAACGGAAATTTACATTATTTGGTCAATATTAAAAAAATTGGGTTTTTACTTCTGAAATGAGACCACTGTGGAGTCCCCGGAAACGACAGAGCTGATCGATTGGCTAAGGATGGAGCAAAAGAAGAACAACCTGATGTGCACATTACATACCACCAAAAGAAAAGAATGATCAAATCAATCAGAAAGCCACCAAACCTTACTCAAGATGACTACCACGTTATGGATAGACCAGAACAGGTCATTCTTCTGCGCATCAGAACAGGACACAATAGATTACGCAACTACTTGTATACAAAATTCAAGATTGGTGACTCAGCCATGTGCACATGTGGATTGGCTTCGCAGACAGCAGAGCACATACTCCAGGATTGCCCAAACTACAACATATCCAGGCGAACCTTCTGGCCTAGAGAGACAACAGTGGAAGATAAACTTTATGGACCGCTGAATGGACTAAAAAAGACTGTTAGATTCATACAAGAGACGACATTGCAGTTGTAGACATGTTTCAAGCGAACGAAAGAAGAAGAAGATACCAGTTAGATGGAGCTTGACAAGACGAATCCAACGGTATCTCAACGAAGAGAGTACGTTAATTCTAAGCGGAGTTATAAATTTTTTGGTGACGTAATTTAATACCAGGAAGCGCAATGATAACCTAAAAGATAAGGAAGATTTTATCGCCGCCCTTAAATTGGAAGCTGAGAAATTCTGCCTTCTATTACTGTGGCTTGTTTATTTTTAAACGGACAACGTTGTGCCATATATCATTGCGTCCGGGGCGCGAGGCCTAACTTGACGTTATTTTTTAATTTTTCGATAGGATGTGCCGTGACCTAATTAACAATTTAAAATGGCCACCAATTGTTTATTATTTGCCTTCTATTACCGTGACTTGTTTATTTTTAAACGGACAACGTAGTGCCATATATCATTGCCTCCGGGGCGGCGAGGCTTAACTTGACGTATTATTTATTTTTCGATAAGACGTGCCTTGACCTAATTAACAATGTAGTCACTGGAGGGTCTTCTCCGTGATTATTTATTGTTATTTTGTGTAGGTATTTGTTCGCTGATGAAGCTAGTCAAAACGTTCTGTTTTTTTTCGTTATTCTTTTCTGTAAGCTTCATTACTCTGTGTAATTTTATATGTTTGATATTTTAAGCTTTGTCGCAGTACAAAAAGAAAAAAAAAAGAGGCAAGTGAAATATTTCGGCCACATTAAAAGACATGACACTTATAAAAACCATACTGGAGAGCAAGCAAGAGGTAGACAACGATACAAGTGGGAAGATAACATCAAGAGAATGTACAGTCAGGGTGAGAGACAGACAGTGTTGGAGATCCATTGCAGCCAATCTTCATTGTGGAGACGGCACCTGCGTGATTGATTGATCACAGTTCCACTAAATTTATTCATATTTTAACAAATATATAGAAACTCACCACAGGAAGGTGTGCACCTGAATTGTTTTATCAAATTGACACAGGCTGTGGCAAAGTAGGTGTGACAGGCAGAATCTTGAATGTCACAGGAAATGGTTCAAGAAAGAGTGTCACAAGTGATGGCCATTCTTTGGTTAATTGCTTTTTATGTTTCACAACTAATTTTTTTAATATATTAAATTATTAGTAAGAGTACTTTCCTGTATTAGCTTGCCTGGTTCGTTGGCATGAACGAGACTCCTCACTTCTCTCACTTGTTGGTATAGTCGTATATAACGTTATAGTCGTTATAACACAACGCGACACGATCTGCTGCACAAATCGGTCGCAACTGAGCTTCGAACGCCTAGTACCCGGCTCACGAACCGTGTTTGCAAGCCTCTGGCCATGGAAGCGACATTTATTATAATATACAGCTTTTAAAAAATAAATATACAGTATCTTTAATTGCTTCTTTTCTTCATAGATTTAAAGTTCATAATTAATAATTTATAACATCTTCATGTTATTTTACAGCAATTTTTTTTTTTCATATTTAGTAATCTGTTTTATTTCTTTCTTTTCAGGTCTTGTCAGAATTGTCTGTTTGAGTGCAAGTGATGATAAGCTGAAGCTATGTTGCTAAACTATCTGATGCGATCGTTGATTGTCTGCATAGGTAATGTAGCTGCCGTGAAGAGAGAAGAAAGCTTGAATGCCAAGACAGATCAGTCACCAACAGAGGTAGTATTTCCCTAATTAAGGACATTTTTTTAACGGTGAGTTGAATTTACCTTTATAGTTTTAAAATCTATTTATTATATTTTTTGTTGTTGCGTATCCCTTATGGGATGTTGTAGTCAACACCAGCCTTTTTTCAGCTGCTGTTGATGTACTAGGCAAGTGTTACGTTCAGTAGTTTGCCATTGCTTTCTGAACGACCAGCTCCCATACCAGCACGTTATAACACAACGCGACATGGTCTGCTGCACAAATCGGTCGCAGCTGAGCTTCGAATGCCTAGTACCCGGCTCACGAACCGTGTTCGCAAGCCTCTGGCCACGGAGGCGGCATTTATTATAATATACAGCTTTTTAAAAGTAAATATACAGTATCTTTAATTGCTTCTTTTCTTCACAGATTTAAATTTCATAATTAATAATTTATAACTTCTTTATGTTATTTTACAGCATTTTTTTTTCATATTTAGTAATCTTTTTCTTTTTTCTTTTCAGGTTCTGGAAGACAGAAGAGATATTGAATGCCAAGACAGGTCAGTCGCCAACAGAGGTAGTATATCTCTAATTATGGACATGTTTCTACAGTGAGTTGAGTTTATCTTTATAGTTTTAAGATCTTTTTGTTATACTGTAAAACAAATGGTTTTTAATACATTTTTTTTTCATTTTTCCTCAGATGTAAAGTTCAGTTAGTTAGTTAGTTAGCTATCTAGCTAGTTAGTTAGTCGGTCGACAGATTATTGCACATTGAACAATTCAGTCCATAAATGCACGGTTTATTCTTCTTCTTTGGCTTTCTGCATAGTGTTCTTGTTTGCCAAACGTCTTTTAATTTGCTGTTCACGCATCCTGACCATGGTTGTAGATTCAGTCATTACTTGTCTCTGTCTCGAACCACGTTATTGCTTTACTTTCTGCCAGGACATTCATAGTTAGGTTACTTGTGTGCACTTCCTGTATAGTTATATGCAAACTGAAAAAGACGTACAGAAATCTGAAATGCACAAATAATGATAATGTATAACTTCTTCATGTTATTTTACAGCATTTTATTAATCTTTTTTTCCACTTTCTTTTCAGGTTCTTGTCAGGATCGTCATTTTCATTGAACTGATGTCAACTACTGTTGATTCCAGAAACTCTACCACATTATGCATATGTGTTATATATATGCTATATAGTATTAATAAAGATTACTAACTGAAAAGAAAACTCTTAGTTTAGTACATTTTCATCTGTTGACACTTATGCAAATTTAGTAATTTTATTTTAAACGAACCTCATAACAACTATTCATCACTGCAATAATTATCGGCGGCCATTTTTAATTGCTAATTAGGTGACCACACATAATATCAAGCCTCCAAAGTGACCATTAGGTCCGTAACATCATTCCGCATAACAACATACATAACTTGTAATTTTTGAAGCTAAATTTAAGAAGACGTAGGCTAATTTCTGAAATAGTAATTAATTAGCGGCCATTTTTAATTGCTAATTAGGTGACCACACATAATATCAAACCTCCAAAGTGACCATTAGGTCCGTAACATCATTCCGCATAACAACATACATAACTTGTAATTTTTGAAGCTAAATTTAAGAAGACGTAGGCTAATTTCTGAAATAGTAATTAATTAGAGGCCATTTTTAATTGCTAATTAGGTGACCACACATAATATCAAACCTCCAAAGTGATCATTAGGTCCGTAACATCATTCCGCATAACAACATACATAACTTGTAATTTTTGAAGCTAAATTTAAGAAGACGTAGGCTAATTTCTGAAATTGTAATTAATTAGCGGCCATTTTTAATTGCTAATTAGGTGACTACACATAATATCAAAACTCCAAAGTGACCATTAGGTCCGTAACATCATTCCGCATAACAACATACAAAACTTGTAATTTTTGAAGCTAAATTTAAGAAGACGTAGGCTAATATTTGAAATAGTAATTAATTAGCGGCCATTTTTAATTGCTAATTAGGTGGCCACACATAATATCAAAACTCCAAAGTGACCATTAGGTCCGTAACATCATTCCGCATAACAACATACATAACTTGTAATTTTTGAAGCTAAATTTAAGAAGACGTAGGCTAATTTCTGAAATATTAATTAATTAGCGGCCATTTTTACTTCCTAATTAGGTCATCAGACATCGTATCAAAAAATAAATAACATGACCAGTTAGGCCTTGCAACCCCGATCGCAGTGATGTATGGTTGTTAAGATGTTTGTTTAAAAACAAAACAGATAGTCTAAAAAAACCAAAAATGTTGATACTCTGGGCTCTCACTTTGACCAGGACGCGACAAAATCCACTAAGTGAGCACTCTTTTGTGAAAATTTTAGTCCAAAGGTCACGACACTCAAATTTTAAAATAACTCCGCTTAGAATCGAGATATACAGATCACTGAGGTACCGTTAGATTTGGTTTTTCAAGGCCTATCTATGTGTGGTGATCCCATAGGTAAATACCCAATTTGAAAATCATGATTAGAATGCCTAGATAGACATGTCTGAAAACTGACTTTAAAAATAATTTTCAGACATGTCAAATGATGAAGAGAAGACTTTACAAACGGTACAGAACACTAGTCACTACTATGAATTAAACTTCTTATTCTAATCTCTTCTGTTTAATTTTAGTAATTAAACTGACGGTTCAAATCTTATATATAAAAAAGACTTGTGCGTATGTATCTCTGTATGTATTTATGTATCTCTGTCCGTATGGCCTTTATTTGTTCGCGAACGGCCCATCCGATTGAGATGAAATTTTCTACACGCCTTCCTTTCATTCCAGAGCTGACAACTGTGATATTTTGTTAGTGTGAAATCGCCTGCTTACTCAGTATTATTTCATTTTTCATTTTTCATCATAATTTCATATATTTCAGGGGACCTAACTCTGTAAAAGTTATTTCAAGG
Source organism: Cepaea hortensis (assembly GCA_963921405.1). NCBI lineage: Eukaryota > Metazoa > Mollusca > Gastropoda > Stylommatophora > Helicidae > Cepaea > Cepaea hortensis. The sequence goes on from OY992876.1 coordinate 291,802,929, forward strand.
GGCATAACTTTTCTGTATAACTTATAGTCATATTGTGGCATCGTTTTCAAAGATTTATAAACTCTTTGTCCATAGTTATGTACCGGCATATGAGTTATAATAAATAATGATACAATCTGTAAGGCATTTTCAAAGTTTTCATAAAAATGATGCACAATGCATAACATTGTAACTCATCTTTTTTTGCTTAAGAAGTTACTGTAGTCATGCAGGTGATTAGAAAGAGTTTTCATTAAAAATAATGGATGGTGTGTAGAAGAACGTTCTTTTAAGTTACTTTTTTTGTTGTATGAATTTAATGAAGCCGGACAGGGTCAGGCAGACAGATAGACAGACAGATAGACAGTCGGGAACGGGAACTTATATGACTACTTATATGAATTAAATGAGATGCTCCACATCAGGAGCTGGGAAATGCCGGGCCGGGTCAGACAGACAGACAGACAGACAGACAGACAGACAGACAGTCGGTAACGGGAACGAGAACTTATATGACTACTTATATGAATTAAATGAGATGCTCCCCACCAGGGTCTGGGCGAAGCCGGGCAGGGTCAGCTAGTTATAAAATAAACAAAGGATCGCCTATAATAGTATAATAGTATTACTATACTATAGCGTGGGTATCGCCATAGATAGAATTTTGCGAAGTGGATGCGCTATTTCAGAGTCAATTGACTGGCTATGCTGCTATAATAAAAAAAAAATTTCATAACTAAGGATGAATAAGGGGATGTTGTACACTTATTCTGCACAGTTATATAAAATTGAACGGGGAATTCAAAAATGCTATAAAAAGTTGTTTTCTTTAATCTTCAAGGAGTTATAAGTCAAATTACCTTAATATTCGTGAATATACTCCCAAAACTGCAATAGAAAATAGTTTCTCGGCATCAAATCTTTGGCGCTCAGCAGAAGGTCCAATACTTAAAATATCAGAATAACTTCCACTTTCTTCACCAGAGTCGTGGATCAGCTCAATGTTTCTTGTCTCGTCCATGCCATGTCGCCAAGCCATCCAGGTATTTTCCTCTCGGTCTTCCTCTTGGTCTGTTCCCTTCGATCTTGCCAGTTGTCACTAAGTTCTCCAATCCATTTCTTCTCATAACATGTCCAAAACATTTTGACTGTCTACGTCTAATTTCTCTAATCAATATACGATTGTCATTTGTCTCTTGTAGTACTTGCCAAAGAGAAGATGGGTGCAGGATGTGGCGGATGAGCTCCAGATGGGTGTATCAGATGCGGGACATCTTGCTCATGATCGAGAGGTTTTCCGGAAGGTTGTTATGGGAGCGAGGTTCTGCAAAGGACATGCTACTGAATGAATGAATGAATGAGTCATTGGTTTTTCTGTCTGTCCATGGTATTCTTTGCACTTTCCTCAGAAACCACATTTCTGCAGCCATCAGCCGTTTTTCAGCTTGACTGCTCATTGTCCAAGTTTCACATCCATACAAAAGAACAGTCTCTATGTATCCCCTCAACACTCTTTTTCTCGTTTCAATTTACATCTTTTTTTTATTTGGGACTGAATCAATAAAATGTGCTGAACGAATCCGATACCTTTTGAGGCTGAGGTTGAGATTATAACCTCTCAGCCGCGGCTCCCACCTCGCCAGAAAATTTACTAATGCCCATTTTAGGATGGGTCAACCTAGTAGGGCTCGTGGCTCGGGAGTTAGTGATACGCTCAGTGTCATAAATTCCCGTCATACCGAGTCGGGGGTTCAAAATCAGCTTCGGTCGATTTAAAAACAGACCACTTTGTGTTGATTTCAATTGTTTGAGGCGTTGGGCGTTCAGAAATCAATGGCAAACTACTGAACTAACATTGCTGAGTAAATCTCTGTCAATAAATGCTGGGATTGATTGCAACGTCCTGTAAAAGACATGAAGCTATCAACCTGAGAGCTTATGTCGGTGGGGAAAACATCACCATCTCGAAGGGGATCCGAACCTATGAATATGACCACCAGGAAACAAACTTGACGCCGCCCTGCCGTGCCTTTTGTTAGGAAGTTACCGAAACTAAAACCGAACCACGACGTGGCATTGACCTTTAATTAAACTGTTCCTTTCTGCATCTCTGAAGGACGCTAACTCTTAGAGGTACTGATTTTTCCCGCGTCTAGTGAAGAATTGTCTCCCCTTTAGGTATTGTTGTATTAACATTTAAATGTCCACCATTATTGGTTTATTGCTCAAAGATAGATTAAATCTATTTTTAATTTATTTGTAGCAACTTCTATACAATAGAAGTCTTGCAATAGATAGTTTTAATATGCTTTTTGGAATTTTATGCTGCTATATCGTCGTTCGATAATGCAGGAGGGGAAAAGGGGAAACTGTATATATTAAAAAATTCGAAAGGAAGGAACAATTCATTCAGTCTTGAATGTCTGTAACAATGTGAATGTCTATAACAAGTATCTGGAACAGGAGGGCTGAATCTCTCATCATCACCCTCTTTGGACAACTATCACATTCAAATTAATGTCCTGTGTGGTTGGGCAGGGTTGCCACTTTTTTTTGACCAAAAGTATCTAGAAATGGCCCAAACAACATCCATAAATATCTAGATTTCGTTGGAAAGTATCTAGGAAAAATATCCAGATTGATAAAGTAAGAAATTACATACATATTTATGTGACTGTCAGCCTCCCTGGCGAAGAAGTTTGCGGCTTTCGCAGTAACCCCGTATATTCTTGTGAGTAAGGTAGCTGCGCCCGAACCGGCAGCGGTTCGAGCCGCGCTGGTAACTTACGGGGGTATGTGAGCCGGTCGCTCAGAAAGCAATGGCAAACTACTGAGCGTAATCTTGCCTAGTACATCAACAGCAGCTGAAAAATGCTGATGTTGACTGCAACATCCTGTAAGGGATATGCAACATTTAAAAAAAATTTATGTGACTTACCCTATAGAATCATGTCCTCATCTTCACTGATGCCTGTCTCACAAGATGCACTTTGCTTGGATGATGAAGTTGAAGCTTCAGATTCAAAATGACTCTGGTATGCTTTAGCTGTTCCAATTTCTTTTAATACACATTCAGGGAGCTGATAAGTGGAACAGCATTTTCCTGCTCTCATCAGGCCAAATCTTATTGTCAAGATAGCATTTAAGAGGTCAAGTTTCATTCTGTTTCTTAGTTTACATTTTATATAATTCATAGTACTGAAAACTCTTTCCGCATCAGCATTTGAATGGGGTAGTATCATGGCAGACATCGCATATTCAAAGAGCTCACAGAATGGACTGTTACCTGAGACATCTTTAAATTGTCTTACTTCACTCCAAAAAGCTTCAGTTTCTGTTTTGTTTGTCCAGTCAACCAAATTTATTTTGGTTAACTAATATTCTGCTTCCGCCACACTATTATCAGTAGCCCTTAAAAATTTAATAACTTGACAATATTTAGGCATGTCCTTTACTGGCTGGGATATGTTGTTAATAGAAAAGAATGAAATATTTTTCAATACATCTAAATTTTCAAGAAGTCTCTGCTTCAGTTGATTGAATAATGAGACAAGAAAATCTTGACAGCGCTTTCTTAAGTTGTTCTCTTCATTTTCTGTTAACAGTCCTTTTGTTTTTAAACCATCAATTTTTGATTCGATTTGGTATCCTAGGTATGGCTTAGGAGCCAAATAGCTCTCTATAGTGCAAGTGAACAAGTCAGCTTTACAAGTTGGCAATATAATTCTTTTACCAATTGAGTGAAATAGCAAAATGAGGTCGTCAAGTAATTTAACTTTATCAACATTTTGAGATTCAAACAGTTTATTAACTTTTTGCACTTCACTTAAAATGGGTTGTAAAAAGAGAAGGAATGCCAAATGTTTTTCATCACTGTACATTCCATATAATATTTCAGCTGTGTAGCATTTTTCACTTTGTCTTGTTATTTCGAAGTGCGTCTTCAACTCCAACCATTGGTTCACAGCTACTTCAACAGCTGGTTGAAATGATAACCATCTAGTTTTGCAATATGACAGAATTTTCAGTGGTGGGGAACTATCATTTAATGCTTTATATAAATTGTTATTGCTGTTGTCTGACAGATGATTTGGAGAACCAGTTATGTGTTTCAGCAATAAGGAATTGCAAATTCCTTAGTAAACATTCTGATGAGGCATGTGATAATGCTAGCTGCAAGGAATGACACGCACATTTTATGAGGATTAAAGATGGGATATCTTCCTTAAATTGTATATAAACACTATTAGTTAGTTAGTTAGTCGACTGATCATCCTCGTTGCACATCGAACCATTCAGTCCATAAGTGCTCGGATCCCCTCCTCAGCAAATCCCGCAGCGTGTAGCGGCTAACGACGCCAGTTCTGTGTTGGTTTATCAATCTTCTTTGGCTTCCTGCGTAGTGTTCTTGTTTGGCCACCCCTCTTTTAATTTGCTGCTCTAGCAGTCTGGCCATTGTTGTAGATTCACAGTCATCACTTGGTTCTCGCAAAAGTCTCACATCACGTAGAGCATTCAGAATGTCAGCCTGGTCCATGGCGCGTCCGCCCTCCACAGTTGACTCACCTGCGAGCTTGTCAGCCCGCTCATTTCCTTGTACTCCCGCATGCCCTGGCACGAAGATGAAACTAATCTTTGCCAGCCGAGACCGCTTCAGAGGCAGCAACCATTCTCTTCGGATCGACCCCTCCTCTATCCTCTTGATCATGTTCATTGAGTCGCTAAGGAAACAAGCCCTGATGAATGTCTGTGTCTCGAGCCATGTTATTGCTTTACTTACTGCCATGACTTCCATGGTCAGGCTACTTGTGGTTTCAGTGAAAGCACCAGAGTCCTCCTTCACAATTCTTCCTCCGGCCCGAGCTGTAAAGGCCCATGAGCTTCTCACATGTCGGACGACCGACCCATCTGTGTAGATGACCGCGTCACCGTCTAGCGAATTCTCGAAAATCAACGCTTGTACTTCAGCCTCAACAGCAGCCGGATTTTCTTGTCTGCATTTTCTATCTAGTTGGATGCAAACTGAAAAGGATGTGCAGAAGTCTGTTGGCACTTGCACCCACTCCTCGCCAGGTTCTAAGTCCTCAAGTGAACACACCTGTTGAAGAATGTCTTCGGCTTGACCCATCCACGACCGTCCTCTTTTTAACCTGCTGCCCTTCACCTTCCTAATTTCACTATGCAGTGGATGTTGTGAGTTTGCGTTAATTCTGAGGTAGGCGCGTGCCCTGCAAACTTGTATTCTCTCTTCAATGGTTGGAAACTCAATACCATTATCAAGGCATTATCTGTACCAATTGCAGCCAAATTCACGTGAAAAGAATCACAAAGTCGGCATTACAGCAGTAAGTCGCAGCACAGTGTGTTCACAGTTCAAATAATGTTATTATAATTTATGCGCCGTTTTACTCATTACCAGGGGTTGCCAGATTGTTGAGCGTTGACCCAAGTCAGTTCAAAGTTTAAATAATGGCAGTTACCATAATTTACGCGCGTCCAGACCAAACATAAAATGGGTAAATGATACCGAAAGAAAAGTAAAATCTAGAAAGTATTCAAAATATCCGACTACAAATGAAAAGTATCTAGAATTGCATCCAGCATCCAAACGTCAGAAAACGGTATCTAGATGCCGGCAAAAATCTCTAGATCTGGATATAAAATATCTAGAATGGCAACTATGTGGGCAGCCGCTATTTGTGGCTGACTCAGTCACATGATTACCAATCTGAGCCAGGAACGGATCATAATATAACTTCTCTTTGAGGTTGAACAGGATAGGGGTAATGATATAATCGAAAATAGAAAGAAAAGGTTCAATCTTATTTCACGAAAACCTATCACACTGAAACTGAAATGGAATAATTATGAATGGAGTGAAAAGCAAAACGTTGCTCTTCGTAGAGTGACTTCCTAACGCTAAAGAATAAATTCTCAGTTATTATCTGAATAACGTCTCTGTGGCGAAGTGGTCAGACCGTTTGACTCGCGCTCCGAAGGTTGTGGGTTCGATTCCGGGCCGCGTCCTTCGGCTCGCGAGTTAAATTTTTCAGGAGACTCCTGTGGGCCGTTGCTATAGCCTAACTACGGAGTTCGTGCTTCCGAGGTTCCGCGCTGCGGAAAGAGACCGAGCCATAACACGGTGCAATGAAGTCGACCCTGTCGACTTTTAAAAAAAGAATAAATTAGGTTTCCTTAACAATATGTCTCCCTGCTGTGCATCATTCTATGCTGCCTCTTCTGCTTGTTCCCCGACTCCTTCGGAGTTTTCCTCTTTTCCATCACAACCTCATCCTCCTCCTTTTGTTCTTCTTCTTCTTCTCATCCTCCTCCTATTTCTCCCCCTTCTTGCCAAATGGCATAGGCGATAAGTATAGCCACAATCATAATTGTTTAGTGGTTTTCTTGCCTGCCTAAGATCACTAACGTGTACAGAAAGACAGCATATTTAGCATTACAGTTTAACAGCAAACCCGCTTTTATTAGCGTATTGAAGAAAGGAGGTAAATTAATTATAAAAAATTCGCTAGCTCCTCCTCATGATGGCTTAGCTCTGTAGCTCCGCCCACCCTCGATCAGCTGTTTCGGATGTTGGGGAATCCCCCAGCAGATTATTGGCGCTGTACCTGTACCTGTGGACTCAGACACGGGTATTATGTAATATGTCACACCAAGAGTCATGTTCAACCCTCATGCAAATTTATGTAAATTATGCAAATTAGTCACGCATAAATTATGCTAATAGCGTCCAAAACGAGGCTATCACGTGACCCATATGCAAAATATTTTCCCGCATTGGGACGCCATGTTCAACGATTGCAGTCGGAAAATTAGTGTGCTTTAGTCTTTCGGTAAGCTGTTGTTCATTTATATAACGATTCTTTGAAACGTTTTTGTGGTTTTAGAAATCTGTAGTTGTTATACAACACAAATTTTGATAGAATATAGTAGGTATTTGTGTAAGAAAAGATGGAATTTGTTTAAAATAACTAGAAGCTTCAAGAAAATGTGCGCGAAGAGCGAAGTTGCAGACTTGAACGCTAAAAATAGGATCAGCCATGGCATCGGGAAAACACCGTGTTGTGCTAACTAACAGATTGGAAACTGGCTGTCTGGCCGCCAGCCGAGTCGTTTGCTAACACATTCTGGGATTTGTATGTCTAGACCTTTAAGTTAGATGTTAGCCATGATGTAATAGTATTATACAAAGTAGTCTTGCTATAATAGTGGTAGATAGTTTTAATCAGCTTTTTTTTTGTCTTTTGCTATGTCGTCGATACGGGAGGGAAAAGGCCAAACCAAAAGTCAAAAGGGGAACAAATGAAAATATTCCACACGAAAGAATCAATTCAGTCTAGCCTTGGACTTCTAACTTAAAACGATTAAATTTTAGATTGATGATTACTTAGCTTGTATAAGTTATGAACGTAAATATCAAACAATATGAATATCACATTTGATTTGAGTCTCCATTGATTTGAATATATTTCTTTCAAACATTTGCCTTGGCAGTTCATCATTCCATTTTGAAATTTTCTGATATGGCCCCATGTGCCCTCAGATCCCCGATTATAGAGCAATTTAAATTACGACCACATATCAAATGAAGATACAATTATTAGGCACACTTGAATTATAGATAGATGCCCTGGTGATGTGGATAATATAGAAGACTATGTCGTATTTCATGGAAACAGAAACAATCAAATAATTATAATCAGAGGTTCTGGAAAAACTGGGAATGAAAAGAGAGTTGATGAAAGAAATAAAAGAGGCAAGTGAAATATTTCAGCCACGTTAAAAGACATAACACTCTTATTTATAAAAAGCATAATAGAGGGCAAGGTTGAGGGCAAGCGAGCAAGAGGTTGACAACGATACAAGTGGGAAGATAATCCAAGAGATGGACGAGCATCAATCTGACAGTATGTACAGTACTGTCAAGGTGAGACAGTGTTGGAGTGTTGGTTGGGAGATTCATTGCAGCCAGCCTTCACTGTGGAGACGGCACCTGATTGATTGACCTGACTTGAATTAAGTGATGCCAAATCAATAAATGCTGGTGAAATTAAATTAGACAAGTACAACACTCAACTGTATTATAGTCTGGGGGAACCTAGTGCATGAGGATGAGGAATAGTATTCATGTAAGACCCAGTTTGAGGAGCATGGTAAAGTGCTTTTGGGTAAATTCAGCTAATGGATAATGAATGGTTCGTTTCAATGGAAAATCAGTTGAGAAAATATAATAAAAACATATACCCCAGTGAGAGAGACAATAGTTAGTCACTACTACTGAGTAGTGCAGTAGCCAGCAAATTTCCCCGATGGTCACGTCATTGAAATCCTCAAGATGGGGATTTTATTAAAAAGACCTGGGCTTCCAGGGCGACACAGAGTAAAATGGGTTTAAGAAAGAATTAAACATAACCCTTTACTGGGCAGACGTTTGTCTGTTTTGTAGTCCTGAACGGGCAAGAAGAATTTTGGGTTCGGTAAAATTTTGGGTTACATTAGTAAAAATATCACATATAAGTTGTTAGTCAACAGATTTTAGTCAAATACACAACAAAATGAAGGGAAAATCATGCAGAATGTTTTACTCATGTGAATGATGCCGCTATTCCACACATGAACACATATTTACAAAATACAACATATTGTTTGTGATTGTCAGTCATCTATACGGCAATTTACAAACACATTTTCCGAATCATAATCACTTTCTTTAAAGTCCGACTCACGACTGCTATAAAGTAACACTGATCACTGATATCTAGCTCCGATTAATAGTCAGTTCGTGCCTTTCGATGTTACTTAAATTGAACCCAGCGAAACCGGGAAGGTTAACCCGGTCAACAAATGCCCGCAGAAGTCGGATGTGTCGGTCTAACGGCGCAAGAACGCAGCTCTGCTGTAAACAGGCACAACGCAATCATGTCCGAAAAAAACCCCGGATGAACGAAGAAGAAGAAGAAGAACCCAGCAAAATCTCCGCTATCGCTTGAAGAATCGTCGAAATCCATTTTGAAATACAAAGCGCAAAACCCACAAAAGCTATTTTAAAAATCCGTTCATATTCAAAGTACATGCTTGTAAATGGCGGCCACGTTGTCAAGCTATCGACGAAACCAAAAGTAGACAATCAGAAGTCTCGGAAAGCCGAGAGATCGCGTTTTTACAGTGCATAATAGTCACGGGCGCTTTCAGACGGTTTGCCCGTTCGGGGTTAGAAACGTTCCCGGGCACTTTGCCCGCTAAAGGGTTAACAACAAAAAAACACAAGTTTTGGTCATGATGAAGAAACATTAAATAACTGAATGTACAGTGACAGCAAATGAGTTAACACTGAAATAAGATTCAATTATCTTGTGTCAGTAATAACAGTTGGAAAAAAAAACGCAGGGGTATGAAGTATAATAATCCAAGAAAAGGCAGCATTCCGTCAGATAAACAACTTTCTGTGTTACTTATCTCTGTCCTTTGAATTCAGAAAACTAGTTTTAGGATGTTTATATTTTGCATATATCAATTTATGCTGTGAATAAAGATAATAGAAAGAAAAAAAAAGAAGAGGAGGAATCCATATAGATCTGGTTTCTATGTAGAATACTAAAGAATTCCACAAACAGAAAAATCTGAGAGCAATAATGTATATTCTCAAATTTTCACTATCGAAAGCTCATTGTGTGGTGAGTGTTGTCAAAGGTGAAAAAGCGTCTCATTGGCACAAAATGGAATATTGATTGCCTAGCATATCCATTACGAGGAAAGTCAGTATCGAAAGCTCATTGAGTGAAAGTTATCAAAGGTTGAAAAAGTGTCTCAGTGGCATGAAATGGAATATTGCTTGGCTAGCGAATCCATTGTGTGGCGAAAGCTCGCTGTGTGGATGTCATCTGCACACTGGTCCCTCCTGGAACAGCCTGTGGTGAATGGGGGACCCAATATACGGAAGTGAGGCTAAGCCGCCATGTGCAGGATGTGACGATTTCTTCGGTGAGCCCAGTACCAGAGTGCTATGTGTCAGCTGTGCAATTATGGAAGCTTCCTTGGATGGTGGGGAATGCTCATGATCTGCCCCTGCCTTTCCTTGAGGGCTGACCAAGATGTCTTCGGCTGTTCTAAGTTGGCCAGCAGGGATAGGGATAACACCACAACAGTAAGAGTCGAGAAAGCGACCCAAAGGCACAAATGGGATTATTGCTTGGTTAGTAAACCCATTTCGTGGAAAGTCCGAACTGAAAGCTCGCTGAGTGGATGTCATCTGCAGACTGACCTGTCCTGGTTTGCGTGGGGAGCGGCCTGTGGTGTACAAAATGCTCAATATACAGAGTCGCTTTAAAAAAAAAGCGACTTGGTATATTAGGCATTTTGTTCACCACAGGCCGTTCCCCACGCAAACTAGGACAATATACCGAAGTACCAATATACCGAAGTGAGGCTAAGCAGCCACGTGCAGGACATAACGATTCCTTGAGTGAGCCCAGTTCCAGAGCACTATGTGTCGGCTCTGCAAGTACGGAAGCCTCCTTGGATGGTGGGGAATGCCCATGGTCTGCCCCTGCCTTCCCTTGATGACTGACCGGGATATCTTCAGCTGTTCTAACTTGACCAGCTGGGATGTAGGTGACACCACAACAGTGAGGGTCGAATGTCCTTCGAAACACCCAGGAAGGTTAACCCGGTTAATAAATGCCAGCAGAAGTCGGATGTGTCGGCCGAAAGGTGCAAGTTCGCAGCTCTGCTGTAAACAGGCACAACGCAATCACGTCTGAAAAAACACTCCAGATGAACACAGCAGAAGAAGATCTCAAGTTTGAAAAAATTTTGGGGAACATTGAACAAGTGTCAAAAAAACCTAGAATTGTGCAGTGTAACTGAGAAACTGGCTCATAAATGGTATCAGGTCTAGGAAACTAAAATACATTGGCCATATGAAGTGTCCAGTGGCTTGGTAAGAACAGCTGTGGAAGACATGGGCCTGGTTCCTGGGGTCAATCAGCATGAAGACGGACACAGGACACTGCAGGCATCTTAGGTGGGAGAAATGGCGAGCGCTCAGGAAACTTTAGCAAGAGCAATGTTGTGCTTAGGACCTGAGGATGATGATGAGCTGGGAAATTCTGAAGAGTACAACTACCCTTTTGCTTTTTGTATCGTATCTAACTAACTGAAGATATATGACAGTATATTGTCATTCTCCTACATGTGGTTTCTTTACATTTTAGGTAAAAAAAACAGTGTTACAGGAAAATTATCAATGGCGGTAAGTTTGTGTTCTGATATAACAATAATTAAAATGTTTGCTAAGGTATAGTTAGTTGCATATCCCGTACAGGACATCACAGTCAACCCCAGCATGTTTTGGCTGTTTATGATTTCTTGGCAAGTTTGCGTTCAGTAGTTTGCCATTGCTTTCTGAATGACCGGCACTCATACCATTGTGTGAAAACCAACACAGTCTGCTGCCAAATCGCATGCAGCTGTGTTTCAGACGCAGGATTGCAAATTGAGTTCGTAAACCTTTTGCTATGGTTAGTTAGTTGCATATCCTTTACAGAACGTAGCAGTCAACCCGTGCATTTTTTGGCTGTTCATTTTTCCTGGGCAAGTTTACGTTCAGTAGTTTGCCATTGCTTTCTGATCGATCAGCACCCATACCATTTTATAAGAAACCAACGCAAGGCAGTCTGCTGTCCAAATTGCCCACAGCTATGTTTTGAACGCTGTTTGTGGGATTATGAACTGCGTCTGTAACCCTTCGTCATGGAGCGGGCTAAGGTATAGCTGTGAAAATACCAGAAATGGAGGACAAGTTTTGACTTGCCAGCCTTATGTTACGAGAAAACCTCTAGACCTAGGGAAAGAGCTTTGGAATGTTGCAAACTCCGAACTATCACCCTACAATATTTCTGTAAAAAGTATCATTCTTCATCATCTTGTCACCGGCTGTTAAATCCTCCAGAAAGGTAGAACAAATACGTGTGCGAGAAATGTGTTGACCATTTGTCTCAAAACTGCAGTACAGGATACCACAACCATCTTTATAAGAACACCTCTATATCAGGGGAAAAGAGTTTTTAAGAAATTTGCTGTTTGTAAAAATATCCATCCAAGTTATCTTGTTAAGGTTATTAATTCCTCAGGAAGGGTAGAAACAACAGACTGTATAGTTGACTTAAAACAGCAGCAGTATAGGACAACAGCCTGATCAGCTATGCAGTGCTCTAACTGTCAACCTGTTGGAGCTTCGATCCTAGACCAGTTGCTGACCATGGCTTAGTGTCTGGTCTGTCCTGCCACAACATTTAGTCTTTGTGACATCCATGACTGGTTGATAATCTGGCAAGCTTGTCCATTGTTCTGGTGTGAGATTCACACATCAATATATAAATGTCAATATATTTGTATGTCATCTGTAGTTTTCTTGTGCAAGAGGATCATCATATCTTTTAGACCCTAGCATAAAATGTAATGATCTGTTCCCTGCTGTGAGCCTTTCCTTCCCATTATAAAACTATGAATACTTATTTGGCTCATTATACAAGGTTGGATCAACCATTGAGTAAAACTAGTCTGAAAAAAAAGAAAGAAAAGAAATCAAATCTTGCACTATTGGGGATTGAACTCAGAACCTCTGCTTTGATGGGTGCGGTGCGCATGCTATCGTGTGACCTCAGCTCCACATATATGTAAGATTAGAAAGAGGAAGGTTACCAGTCTGCATACTTGCATTCTACAGCATATCTTATTATGTATGGCAGACCCGGGAAGGTTAACCCAGTCAACAAATGCCCGCAGAAGTCGGATGTGTCTGCCTAACGGTGCAAGAACGCAGCTCTGCTGTAAACAGACACAACGCAATCACGTCTGAAAAAAAGCTCTGGATGAACACAGAAGATATATGGCAGACTTTGTTACTAGGTAATCATGTTGGTAATTCACAATTAAATATTGTGGAGGGTGGACTTGCCACAAAATGTAATAATGAATAGCAAACAAATGTTAAATAAACATATACATTTATAACAATGCAAAACATTATTAAAATAGATTATAATGGACACTAAGGACATGGAAATGGTGATGTGAAATATGCTGTAATATAAGGGGTATCTCACTGAAAGCTTTTGGAATTCATCATGACACCTGGGAGACTGCTGCCAAAGACCGAAATTCGTGGTGTACATCATTGCGCAAAGGTGCAGTCACTTGTGAAGCAACCAGGACTGCAAGAGCTGTGAAGAAAAGGCTGGACAGAAAAACCACTGCAGGAGATCCTTCTCCTGGAACGTCAAGCATTCTTTGCTGACATTGTCAAAGAACATTTCGAGCCAAAATAGGCCTTATCAGCCATCTTAGAACTCACGGCTCCATACTGTCAACCACACTGGATGAAATGAATGGTCATCATCATTCTTGATGGACAAACAATAGAAGGGGTAGGCAGTAATTCACTTTAAGGCAGTGTGGAACATATTGCACAGTAATTGCAGGGTATGTGGGTATGCCTGAATTTTATACTGTATGTGCCAAATATATTATCCATATGTATGAAACATAACTTGTTTTTGCTTTTTCTACTTGCAGTCCATGTTCGGGAATAGATCGTCACGCAAGTAATTTTTGTCTATGTGTTTAATCTTCATAAGTTTTAATAGATATTTTCTTTTTGGCCTCTTTCTGATATGTATTTCTTGTGGTTAATTAACTTAATATTAATTATGAGCAGATGATTATCTGAATCTACATTTACACCTCTGTCATACAGTGATGATCGACATTTCTTGTTAATGCAGATATAAGTAGTTTGATTGTCTGTATTGTGGTCTGGTGATACCTATGTTTTATTTATTATTTTGTGTGGGAAAGAAACACTTCCTTCTGTGACATATTAATTCACTGCACAAAAATTGGTGAAAAATCCTAAAATGTCCATCCCCCCCCCCCCCTCTCTCTCTCTCTCTCTCTCTCTTCTCCCCCCCCCCCCCCCCCCATGATTTCTTCATAACCTATGTTATCTGATTCCATCTTGACAATCAAGTCACCCACCAATATTTTCATGTTGCTATTTCTTTGATTACCCATAGAAGTTTCATGTGAATTTCTTCCTTAACAGATTCATCCTTATCATTTGTTGGTCTGTACCACTAGATCACATGCATTGTTACTTTTTAGTGGTTATAAATGTTGCTGATATTATTCTATAGCTCACTGCTTTCCACTCTATTGTTGCTTTCTCTGCCTCATTAGATAGCGTTGGGGTCATTCCTTCTTTTTGAGAGGCATTTTCCCATGTAATGTCTGAACAGCACTGTTTCACCAGTGTTTAGAAGCTTTCTTTGCCTGCTCCCCTCCATCTTAGTTCACACAATTCCAAAATGTTAATCTTATAATGTTTCATTTCCTCTCCCACTTATGGTGTCTTTTCCAGTTCATATGTAGTTCTAACACTCCATGTGCCAATTCTGGAGGTCTTCCTAGGTGCAAGGAGGTAACTCGGCAATCCAGAGCTTTCTCTGCATGGCATCATACCTCTAGGAGAAGTCCCTCCTTTAATCCTGGTTGGCGGAGTTATATTTCTTTCCTTATCTGTAGACTTGTTCATGGTTAGATCTTGCAGATAGTTGTCTACAGGATGGGGTAACCTGTTCCATGCCACCCCGCTTCATTGTCCTGTTACATGCATGCTCCTGTGCTTTGCTTCCCTTACGGGCCCTGGTAACACATGGCGGTGGTTCTGTGTAACAAGCCAGAATTCTCCCAGTGTCAGGGAATTATTGAATTAGGTAGAAGTCATCATGGCCGAATGGATAAAAGCACTGGTTCTTAAACATCTCGGTGTGCTGAGGTAGTGGGTTCAACCCCTACACCGGGCATTTGGACACTGGTAAATAGGGAAAGCTAATCCACACGCAACAATCAGTCCAGTGTTCTAGAAGTAGTAGCATGTGTATGGACTACGCTTGAGTTCAAAGCAAGCTAGCACCAAAGAAAATGCATTAAGTATCCTTAATTTTGATGACATTTTGTATTTGCTTATTTCTGTGATGCATATACCATCTGCTCAGTTTTATCTAGTTTTATAAATTGAAGAGGTTAAAGAATTCTGTTATCTAATGTGACATTTTTCAATAAATTTAATGGGAAAATAGTGTTTTAAATAACAAAAGTGTGATGGAACTCCTGTATTGAATTAGATGACACATTCGTGGGTGACAGTGCCAGTCGCAGGCAGAGGTGGTGTATGAGGATAGTGTCTTTGAACCATGGTGTGGTCTAATAATTTTGCTAGCATTAAATCCAATAGCTGTGATGATGACAGGGAGTGGGCTGATTGAGCCATGAGAAAGTAGCATTATACCTTGTGGTGGGCAACAGAGGTTTTTGCTATTCAACCCTGTTGTGTTATCATCAGATAGCAGGTCCTTTACAGTGTGTCACTCTCATCATGAGTCGCCGTAGGTCAGCATGGCCGAATGGACAAGAGCGCATGTTCTTAAACATCCAGTGTTCTGATGCTGAGGTAGCGGTTTTAACCCCTACACCGATCAGTTGGACTAAAATGTTTACTTCTTGTCCTTGACTTGGGGACATAGATTACAAATGCATCAGAATTTGGAGTGGGTTCGCCTTATGGCGAGGGACAATAATAGGGAAAGCTCTTTCACACCAAAAATTGGTACTAGTATTAGTAGATTATGCTTGAGTTCTAAGCGAGCAAAAGGGCTCCCCCCCCCCCCCCCCCTCCAATCATGGGCCTCCAAAATGTTTCTCTATCTCTTGCCATTTCTCCCATCTCATGAGCCCTCATGCCCAAGTGGCATTGGGTCGTCAATAATAGACAGCTCAGCAGCTTTGAAATGGCAAGATCAGCCTTGAACGGTACATATAATGTGTAAATAAATGTGTGTAATAAATGCATGAGACTGAATTTTGTTAATGACGCTAAATTGGTTTGCTTTTTTATTCATGTTAATTCTTCAGAAAACCTGAAGCTCCGGGAAAGGTTCGCATTCAGTTTAAAAAGTCATCAAAAGCTAACCATGACAGTGATGACGTAGAGGAAGAAAATGACGAGGACAATGATGGTGATGACGTAAATTTGCCAATAACATTTGGCAATGGAGTATCGGATAATTCATCAGAAGGTTTGTATGTTTATTGGATTTAAACAGTTTGCTTTAGTCTGCTGTTTGCAAGTGTTTGAAAAGTCATGATACTGTCATTATTGCCTATAGTACCTTGTGATGTAGGACAGGGGTGGTCTTGAGCCTGAGGAATTAAGCTACTTCAGTAGTGCAGTTGCCATTAACTGTGCGGTTAAGGTTTTCTTATTTTTGTGTGCCTCCGATAGAAAAAAAAATTCATCACCTTACAGAGGAATTGAACTCAGTTCTCCCAAATCCGACTTTCTAGTCACTCAGTCAGACACTCCTCCAGTCACTGAGAGCAAACAATCATTCTGTGAACACTGGGATCAGTGTTGACCAAAAATAAAACTCTTAACTCCAGTTTTGTCACTTTTTCTTTTACACACCCATATAATGGAACAATCTCGGGAACAGTCATAGCATCTGATGGAAGATGCCTTGTAGTCATTAGAACAAGTGTTGCCATGGCTAAGGTAGTCTTGTGCAAGGCGGAAAAAATACTGACCCATAAAAATTGTCAATTGCAATGAGAAACAGAGTTAGTTAGTTAGTTAGTCGCGGTTCCAACTTCACAGCAACGGTTCATCCCCATTATGCTCCGTTCCTGTGCCAGTGAATTTCAAACAAACAGAGTGTTGAGGTGCTATATAAAACCTAAAATTAGTGGAACTGCGGTAAAGCTGTGGAAATGTAAACAATATAAAATAACACAAAGCAATGCAGCTTTACAGAACAGAATTACGAACAATACAAAGACATTGCGGCAACTAGCCTTCATCAGCAAATACACAAAACACAACATAAGTCACGGAGAATACTCTCCAGTGACTACACTGTCGGAGCTGTGGTTGATTAAGGGGACCAATCATAAATTGTTACAGAAGGCAGATTAAGATTATCACACAAGTAAACCAATTTTGGGGCACATTGTTAAAAAAAAAAAAGGCAGGAGAACATTGTGACATTTGTCAAGATTGAGGATGCCAAGTCACTATGCACAACGAGAAGATGCTGAACAGATTGATTGGATTTTGCAGCTAACATTTTCTGCATGATGGGGTAGCCAACCTCATGCTAACCCTACTCAGTTATCTGGTGTGGTGTTCGTAAATAACAGTGAGCTGATGCCGAGGCAGCTGGTTCAACCCCTACACCAGTCAGTTGGACTTTAATGTTTATTTCTCGTCCTTGACTTGGGAACATAAATAAGTATCTCAGAGGTCGGAGTGGTTTCACCTGATAATAAGAGAAGCTAATCCACACACACAAATCCATTCAGTGCACTAGTAGTAGTAGCATGTTAAGAACTACGCTTGAGTTCAAAGCGAGCGGAGATACAACAATTATCATAGTAGGTTACAGTGTTACTATTCTTTGCTTCTTGGGCCTGGTAAAATGCAAGTATCTGTATCCCTTTATTATGTATACAAGTTAACAAAATATCTGTATCCCTTAATTATGTATACAAGCAGTCAACAATATCTGTAGGATTTTAACAGAAATGTTTGATTGTGTTCACATATGCAGTTGTGACACTGGCAGACTCACCTGAAGAAACCTCTGCCAAGAAAAAACGTAAGTTTGCTTTCTGCTTGTATTTCGCTGTTATTTGATTGTAGTTTCTTCCAGCAGAAAGAATTGCCCGATAGAAATAATGTTTGCCTTTATATTGTCATGTTTGCCTTTATATTGTATCTGTTGCTTCCATCATTGTTTTCTACACGCATTGTATGAAAATATTGCTTATGTTTAGAGGAGCTTTCATAGCAGTATCAATGTGTGGAAGCCAGCAGAAATTAAATGTATCAGACTTAGAATATTTAACTGAAATGTTAAAATCAGTACTAATGTATGGATCTAAAGCAAGGAGAAATACGAGGGTAGGTCAGAAAGTTAAGCACCACAATTATTATCTATTTAACTGTTAATAACATACAAATGAAATTTAGTCACAGTGTTAATGCACATGTGCAGCAAACATTTCTACTTCTGAACATGATCCCCATCAACTTTAACTGCTTTACGCCATCTTGAAACAAGAGCATGTATCCCAGATCTGTACCACATTGTGTCCTGTTCTCGTAGCCATTTCTTCACTGCATTAATCACTCCCTCATTGTCTTCAAACTTTGTCCATTCATAAGGGGGGCCGAAAAGATGGAAATCAGATGGTGCCAGGTCTGGACTGTAAGGTGGATGGGGCAGTACAATCCAGCAAATTTCACTTGACAGAAATAAACATTGTTTCCTTTGGCTTCTGTGCTTTTAATGTTCTAAGCACAAAGAGACTCATATGATTAGACCAATCAGCACTCGGTGGGTGATGTGGTATCCAGCCGGCTGCCTTTACTTCCTCAGATATTTCCTGGTACCCACTTTAGTCTGGGTCAACCTGCCAGCCCAGGTCAGTTTTAAACCATCCCCGGTACAAATGTGAACCCATGACTTCCAGCTTGGCAACATCTAGCCACCACACTGTCGTGTCTTCACAATTGTGGTGGCTGGGAATTATTTCATGAGCACATTGCTCTGAGGTCAGCCTAGGTAAATGTAGATCATTTTCAGGCTAATCGAAGAAAGGAGAAGATTAAAGCCAAAAGGAATATAAATAAATAGTTTCACATATAACAATTTCACAAGAAAAATCTAGAAGTGTGATCAGAAAAAAATAAATGAACACTTATTAGTTAGTTAACAGATCACCGTTGCACATCAAACAATTCAGTCCATAAGTGTCCGCATCTCGTCCTCAGTAAATCACGCATCTTCTGGCGGCTAACGACATCTGTTCTGTGTTGGTTATCTTCTTTGGCTTTCTGCATAGTATTCTTGTCTGGCCACACCTCTTTTAACTTGCTGTTCTCGTAGCCTGACCACGGATATAGATTCACAGTCATCACTTGGTTCTTGCAAACGACTTCTCATAGAGCATTCAGAATATCATCAGCCTGGTCCAGGGCTCTTCCGCCCTCCACATTAACCTGCAAGTCTGCCAGCCTGCTCATTTCCATGTACACCTGCATGCCCTGGCCCGAAAAAAAAACTAATTGTAATAGAATAGAGAATCTCCAGTGGCAAGGAAAAGATGGAGACTTGCTTAAGGAAATCAGAGCATTAACAGGCCGTCATTGCGTGTAATAAATGATAGAAATTGCAGTCGCCGTAAAAAAAAAAAAAGCTGTATTTTATTTTTCTTGCGGGTTCCAGTGCAGTGAAAGGGCTTGCTAGTTCTACCATTCTCAAGTGTTTTCATTGTGTCCTTTCAGCACCAGCATCTTTCCCTCTCCTCTTGATTTGCTGGCATCTGTCTAGTTCTCTTCTGAAGCTTCTCTTGGGTAATTCTGTCATGCCATCCTGCACAGGCACCAGTAACTGAATGTTTGTAGTTTATATTTGTAACTGTTTTAGTTTTCCATGTTTCTGATCAATATTAAAAACATACTGACCAATAAAAAGATGTCAATTGAAACGAGAAAGTGTTGAGATGCTACATAGAACCTGTACTTTTATATGGATGTGAAGCTTGGACAATGAGCAGTCAGGCTGAAAAACATCTGATGGCTGTAGAAATGTGGTTTCTGAGGAAAATGCAAAGAATACCATGGACAGCCAGAAAGACCAATGAACAAGTCCTTCAAGAAACAAATGAAGATCGTAAACTGATTAGAGACATTAGACGTAGACAGTCACATTTTTTTGGGCATGTTATGAGAAGAAATGATTTGGAGAACTTGGTGACAACTGGTAAGATCGAGGGGAACAGACCAAGGGGAAGACCTAGAAGCAAGTACCTGGATGGCTTGGCCTTGTGGCATGGCCGAGACAGAAACACGGAGCTGATCCACGACTCTGGTGATCGAGTGAGATGGCAGAACATGACCGCCCACGCTTACCGGCATGGCACATGATGGATGGATCGATATAGCAGTGCTGATTAAATAGAGTTTAATATTCTAAGTTTGGTACTAAGTTTAATTTATTTTGGCTTTAACATGTCTGCTGGTGTTAAAAGCTCCTCATTCCTTACTATGACAGATGATCTGTACTTCGCTCATGGCATTGTCCTTTCATCCTGTACATGAAATCAGACAATAGTTAAAACTAAGCAATTTCTATGGGAGGTCACAACAATTAGATCTAAAACTGTAAAGGAGAAAGTCAACAATAAAGAGAATGAATCAAGCCAATGATACCCCAATCTCCCTTGATGAAACCTCACTTCAGATCGTGGAATCCTATGCCTATTTCAGTTGCAATGTAAACAAAGCTGGAGGTACAGATGGATGGAAGTACTTATAGAAATGTATGAGGAAACAACAAAGCAGCGGGCGAAGCACAGCAGCGGGCAATTTGGAAGCAGACCGCCTTGTGTTGATTACTGTACAAAAGTATTTGTGCCGGTTGTTAAGAAAACAATGGCAAACTACTGAATGTAAACTTGCCAAGAAACCACAAACACCCAGAAAACGCTGGCATTGTCTGCCACATCCTGTAAAGGCAACTAACTTTGGTGCACACAGGAATAGGTGGCCAGTCTCTCCCTCTTGTAGCAGATGATGAGAGCTGGTATTGAACCCTTGTCTGACGACACTGATGCCATTGTCAAGGTAATGTCACAATCGTTAACCAACATTCCCGCTAACCCTGAGCCGTACTGAGGACAAAACTTGCCAGTGCTGGAGGATGAAATCCAGACTGCTCTCTTGGTAGATTTGGGAACTTCTCATTAAGCTACACCTGCCGCAAGTTATACTATAATTATTAGCTCAGTGAAATGTTTCTGAGTCATTTATTTTGTGATAACATTGTTGATAACTCTCTCGAAGCTCCAACACGGATTGAAACTTCAGTGCTGAACAGTGTGTCATGTTCAGCTTGTGGCCGCCAGCTGAACCCCTACAAGAATGGTGCCGTCCAGAAACATACTGAGCTGAAGGTGGTCATTTGTAAGGTAAGTTTGTTGATCACAACGGGTCTTAAGATTTGTTGCATCTTTTATATTGTGGATCATTATCATGTGTCATGCTGGAGCAGAAGCTGCCGCAAAGTATCCAACGTTTCTCCTGGTGTCCTGTCATATTTAATATCATTCCTTCAGCATTGAAGAGTCTTTAACTTACTGCCAGTAGTGTTTTGATGTTTATCTGTCTGAATGTCTCTTTGTCTGTCCATCTCTGAACGATGAAGACTATTGATTCATTTTACTGACTGGCGTAGTATCAAGTTGAGTTTGTGTAGTGTATCTTTGAAAAAATTTGTCTTCTTCCTCCTCCTCCTTCTCATGACTTAAAATTGTCTATATCTGCAATGTTACCAATTGTATAAGCTTCAATTTAGTTCACTCAATGGTTTGTAAAATTTAGTCTTTGCGGTTTCCCTAGGGTAGAAGGTTTGCTTGTCTTCTGTGACTTGGTCTTCCTGAAGTTGAGTTTGTGTAGTATACCCATGGTAGAATCTGTATTGTCTTAATCTTTCTCTAACTGTATATTAAGAGCTTCTTCAACTTATTTACAGCCACAGAGTGGAAGCTGATTGATCTTTCTTCTCACACAATGCCTGAACTATAAGGGTCGTTCATTTGAAACCCGTTCCAATGGCTTTGTTACAAAAGCATGAAAGAAACATTAACAGGTGTGGTAGAATTAAACAAAGCATTCATTTTGAATGAATTATACATCATGGGTTGGTCAGAAGTCGCCGCTGTAGGCATTCAGGCAAGCATCCCTTTGTTTAGGTAGGCAGTGAATGCCTTCCGCAAAAAAAAAGGATTGTGGTTGCTCACTGAACCAAGTGTTTACCACGTTCATTACACCTGCATCTGTGTGAAATCGTTGCCCCTTGAGAGCTTTTTTTTAAGAGGTACGATCAGATGAAAATAACATGTGACAAATCCGGACTATAGGCTGGATGTTGCAGAATTTCCCACTTCTTCCAAGCTAATGCTTCCTGCACAATCTTTGCAACATGCGGACGAGCATTATCGTGCAACAAAATCACACAGCGAGAAAGCATGCTGGGTCGTTTATTGCTGATGGCTTTTTGCTGCTTGTCTAGTGTTTCCAAGTAGTGGGTAGAGTTGATGTTGACACCAGGTTCTTAAGTCGGTCAACAATAGCCCTTCATGGTAAAAAAATAGCTCAGCATAACCTTACCAGTGGAAACCCGTAAGTTGAATTTTGTGGCTTTTGGTGATCCAGCGTGCATCCATTGCATGCTCTCTCTTTTGCTGCTCGGCTCAAAGTGGTGACACCATGATTCATCGCCTGCCACTATGTGGAAGAGAAATGCATCACCCTCCACTCTGTAACACAGCAAGTGGTTCAAACACCATCCCATGAGTTCTTCTTTTTGGTGGTCGGTCAACATCCGTGGTACCCACTGCGAACAACCTTCCAATATTGCAGTTTCTAACGAACAACCTTTTGAATTGTCCCAATTGACACATCAAATTCTGTCGCTAGCGAACGTATGCTTCAACAACGGTTCATCTGTACTGCTGCGTCAATTTTGGCGATGGTTTTTTCTGTTGCAACAATATGAGCTTGACCCAGCCATCGAAGATCTGTTGTGAACTGACGCCCTTTCCAAAACATTTGTACCGTCTGTCACTGTTGTCTTCGACACACATTTGTTACCGTATGCTGCCTGCATTCTTCGATGAATGTTCACTGGTCGACATCCTTCAAATGAAAGAAACTAAATCATCGCTCTTTGAGCTTCTTTGGATGGATCTAGGATCAACCCGGCCACTTTCTCAACAGTCAGAAACAGAACCTATGCCTCATGGGACGATAAGCACATGCTCTTTTATTCATTGGTCAGTCCTTATCACATTACTATGACATGATCATGTTCAACGTATGCAATTACGCGCGGTGCGGCACGAACGGATTTCAAATGAACGCTCCTAATACTTTATTTGTTGTCTCTTTATAAATTGAGTTGCTGAGATTAGTACCTTTGTTATTGGTGTCATCATTTTTTCTTCTGTTGTAGCCAGCCAGCTTTTCATATGCATTTTATACTGCATGTTATGAGATCCACTCTTGCATTGTAGACATTTTCCATGTTTGACATTGGTAGCAGTATTGATAGAAATGTCTTTATGAGTGGCTGCTCTTTGTCAGGTGTCATGTCTAGAGAGTTAAATAATTGTTGTCAATCTTTTTTGTTTTGTCCTGCCATTGCTGTTTAAACATTGTCAGTTGTTGTCAATAACTTGAACAAGTTTGATGCATAATTTTTAATTATTTTCAGCACTGCAGCAAGTTTCTGTCTAGCGGTGAGATTTCCAAGGACCAGGATGGGGCAGATGAGCAGTGCCGATGGTGTGGTGAGGGGGGTCGACTCCTCGTCTGTGATGACTGCAGCAGTGCATTCTGCAAGTCTTGTGTTATGCGAAATTTCAGCAGATCAGAGTTTAATAACATCAGTAAGTTGACCTTGATATTTAATAACATAATAAAGTTAACGGAGGAACAATGCTAAGTATGCATTGAATAGAGGTAGACAACACTCTCAAAGATTCTTCAGCCAATTACCCTATTCTAGTTAACTACTTGTTCAGTTTCCCATTTGTTTGTCTCTCCCTTCTTGTTTTTCCAGCTGCGTTTCTTATGCATCTCATTTCATATGATGTCTTCTTTTTCTTCTTCTTTTTGTTCGCTCGCTTAAACTTGAGCGTAGTGGTTACACACTGTTTAAAGTAGTAAAGGACTGAGTTTTGCGTGTGGGCTTGCTTTCCCTTTTAAAGGTGTCCCTCGCCATGCAGGCGAGCAGGGGGGGGGGGGGGGGGGGGCTTTCTTTGATATAATTGAACATACACGGAGCCACATCTGTGTGTTTGTTATCAGGGCTCATAAATGATGCAAAGAATAGAAGAATTAGACGGTCAACACATTTCTGGGCATGTTATGTGAACAAATGAACTAGAGAATTTGGAGAAAAGAATAAAACAGGTAAGTATCTAGATTGCTTGGGCACATGGCATAATCAAGATAAGAATATAAAGTTAGTTACATATCCTTTACAGGACGTTGCAGTCAACCTCAGCATTTTTTTGTTGTTGTTGTTGTTTGTGATCTCTTAGCAAATTTACGCTCAGTAGTTTGCCATTACTTTCTGAACAACCGACACCCATACCATTTTGTTAAAAACGCAAGGCTGTCTGCTCCAAATTGCCCGCTGCTTCGTGTCGAAAGCGGTAATGCGGATTATGAACTGCTTCCTTAACCACTACCCACAGAGCCAGCAAAATACAGAGATAATCTGTAAATCTGATGATTGTGAGAGGTGGTGAAACATGACCGCCCATGCTTGTGAAAGGTGGCACATGATGATGATGAACCTGCCAGGCAACTTAGGAGAGCTTGAATGAGGCTTCATTCCATAGACAACTTTAGCTGAAAAATCCAACCAATCGTAAACAAATCTACAAAAGGCCTGGCATGTTGGTTGTTAGCCTGCGATTCATTGGGAGATTGAGGCAGCAGAAGGGTTTTTACATAACCTGACTTTATTGTTGAAACAATTGTTCAGCCTAAATTTTTACTACTTTATAAGGGTGAATGAAGGTAACCACTGTTAGGTATAATGAAGTCAAGTAAACATAATTACACGCCGTGAAAGCATATTAAGTATATAATGTTAGGCTGGTCTTGTTGTAGAGGCACATCAAGTCAGAATTAGAATAGTTCTCTTGTGGTTGAGAATAGTTCTCTTGTGGTTGAGAATAGTTCTCTTGTGGTTGAGAATAGTTCTCTTGTGGTTGAGAATAGTTCTCTTGTGGTTGAGAATAGTTCTCTTGTGGTTGAGAATAGTTCTCTTGTGGTTGAGAATAGTTCTCTTGTGGTTGAGAATAGTTCTCTTGTGGTTGAGAATAGTTCTCTTGTGGTTGAGAATAGTTCTCTTGTGGTTGAGAATAGTTCTCTTGTGGTTGAGAATAGTTCTCTTGTGGTTGAGAATAGTTCTCTTGTGGTTGAGAATAGTTCTCTTGTGGTTGAGAATAGTTCTCTTGTGGTTGAGAATAGTTCTCTTGTGGTTGAGAATAGTTCTCTTGTGGTTGAGAATAGTTCTCTTGTGGTTGAGAATAGTTCTCTTGTGGTTGAGAATAGTTCTCTTGTGGTATGGCCTGAAGAATTTGGGGAATGGTAATGAAATATTTGCCCTTGCAGAATAGGACTAAAATGATACAACAGAATCACTAATACATAGCATAGGGAAAATAACTATACTGATTCCAGTGAATCAAGAGGTGAGGGAAAGACAGTGGCTCGAGATAGGACATACATTGAGACAGTCTGAGAATAGTATAATTAGAAAGTCCTTGCAGTCTAAATAGCAAACAAAATAGATGGTGACAAAAGAAAGAACATGGAGAAGATTGTGAGATGGCCAGTTTATTGGGAATAAAGCAGAGCCTATCTAGTGAGACTGGATTACCTTAGTCAAGTTCTAAGGCAGGGACTGACTGGTATGTGAAGTATTAGGAACATGATATTTGTGTAGGCATTGGTGTACACGGGAATAGGTGGTCAGTCTCTCCCTCCTGTAGCATATGATGGCAGCTGGTATGATGTGTGGGCCTATGCATGTCAACTTCGATGGTAGTTTCTCTAGAATGGGCACATTTTTCTCTGTAGTAGTACAAAGGCAGTTAGCATTAGCAGTGAACTGCAAAAGAAGGATGTTTGTAGGGTGTTATTCATGTCAAACATATCTGTCTTTCACAGATAGTCAAGACAACTGGCAGTGTTATTTGTGCAACCAGAAACCACTGAAGAGCTTGCAGGAGAACTACAGAAAGATCCGGGATACGCTGAAGGCACTTCAAGAGAAGCAGAAGGCTAAAAAAGCAGCATTAGCTGCATCGCCAGCCAACACCAGCTCACAGCATTCAAAGAAAAATGCTGGCACAAAGCAGGCTGCTAAAAACACCTTGTTTGCTGCTAGCAACAAGAGTGTGATATCTAACTCTGTTCCAGCAGAACCTCCAGTGCCCATGACACTTTTAAGCTCAGAAGACTTGAATGTGGGGCCTGAGAATGTGGACGCCACTATAGACAAGCTGACAACAGCAACAAACACATTGAGAGATGTGCTGCAAGTTTTGCGGTCACAATCTCACTCTTCAAGTGCTGGGTGGGCGAGTTCTGAGCACAGGAGGAAACAACAGGCCCGGGCATTGAATAAGAGTTTACAAACTTTCTTGAAGTCATTGAAAACAATCCTGACAGAATCTAATCTGGTAGATGATGATGGTGAGGTGCAGGTCCTGAATATACTACCGGCTAAATCTGCATCTTCCTCTCTGGCACCTAAATCAGATTCCTCTGTTAGGTCCATTGCCACTTCATGTAATTTGCCAAAGGAAGCAGACACCAAACATAGCAGTAACAAAACCTCTGAATCCAAAAAATCACCTCTCGTTCAGCAGACAAGAACAGAGTCCATTGCTGGATCGGATAATATAATAGACATAACACACCTGGATGGGCCCACATCTAAGAACAGAGACAAAACAAATTCTGTTACAAACATGAATGGGGATGTCACAAAGAAGAAAAGTTTTGTGATTTCTAGTTCTAAAGAAACCAAGGATTCTGAAATAAAAACAGCAAGATCCACAAAGAATTCGTCTGGAAGTTCCAAAGATAGAGCACAAGATGATGACAAACAAGACGGTGATGGCAGTGATGCAGATGAACAGGATACATCTCAAAACAGTGAGAAGTCACATTTGAAGGATAAGAGCAAGTATTCAGATACAAATGAAGCTAGTCAGAACCATTCTAGGAAGGAGAAAGCTGAGACAGTTAAAGAAAGTTCCAGAAAAAAGCTAGTTTCAGAAGATGAAAATGAAGACTTGGCTAAGATAGACAGTGATGTTTCCAATGACTCTAGTGAGAAAGAGACAGAAGTGTCTGCCTCTAAGATTAGCAGCATTCCGGATGATGAAAACCTGGCTGCAAAGTTCGACTTAATTAAGGAAATTGCAGATGAAATGACGAGAGATGATAGAGACCTTGATAAAGAAAATGGTGATAATGAAAATGGTGATAATGAAGGCATTGATGAAGATGATGATAATGATCTGCCTATAATATTCGGATCAGATCCCACATGTAAATCAGACAGTGAAACAAGAACTGCTAAAAGGAAGAAAGCAAATGCTTCATCATCAGATGAAGACACTATTAAGCCAGAAAAGAAATCTAAAAGATCAAACAGCTTGGGTGTTAAAAAGTCTGTCAGTGAATCAGATAATAAAAAAGCCAAACAGGACAAAAAGCAAACTCCAGGATCAGAAGTAGGCGATTCTAGTAGTCCCGACCCGCTCTCAAGTGGTGATGAGGATACATTACCTCTTTCCAGAAGACGGACAAGGAAAGGTAAGTGCCTTTCAGTTTTCATAACCAGTGTTCTTTCAGTTTTAAGTGTTTTTCAATATTCAGTTCTTGTTGGGTAGATCTGTTCTTTATTCGCCCAATGAATTAAAAATTTTCTGTAATAACACTTCCAGGGCTGCAAATTTGTACAAGAACTATTGCTTTTAATTTTAAAAAAATACTATCACGCTTGCCTTTAATGTGTTATGTGCCAAGATTTTATATGACTTCTCAGGTAAGGGTGAGTACAGTTGAGTCAAGAACTGGCATCACAACACTCTGGACATTCACATACACAGATGCTCTGGTTACTCTCTGCTGGACCATTCTCTCCAGGTCATTGAATAGAAACTCAGACATGTTGATATGGGCTTTTCCCTCCAGTTGTTCAATAGAAGAAACTAAGACATGTTGAGATTTACTCTCCCCTCTAGTTGCAGAATAGAAGAAACTAAGACATGTTGTGATGGACTTTCCCCTCTA
The DNA here is from genome assembly GCA_963921405.1 of Cepaea hortensis. Classification (NCBI taxonomy): domain Eukaryota; kingdom Metazoa; phylum Mollusca; class Gastropoda; order Stylommatophora; family Helicidae; genus Cepaea; species Cepaea hortensis. The sequence continues at coordinate 291,830,935 of OY992876.1, forward strand.
GTTGCAGAATAGAAGAAACTAAGACATGTTGAGATTACTTTCCCCTCTAGTTGTTCAATAGAAGAAACTAAGACATGTTGAGATGACTTTCCCCACTAGTTGTTCAATAGAAGAAACTAAGACGTGATGTACTTTCCCCTCTAGTTATTGAATAGAAGAACTAAGACATGTTGAGATGGACTTTCCCCTCTAGTTGTTCAATAGAAGAAACTAAGACATGTTGTGATGGACTTTCCCCTCTAGTTGTTGAATAGAAGAAACTAAGACATGTTGAGATGACTTTCCCCTCTAGTTGTTGAATAGAAGAAACTAAGACATGTTGAGATTACTTTCCCCTCTAGTTGTTCAATAGAAGAAACTGAGACATGTTGTGATGTTTTTTCCCCTCTAGTTGCAGAATAGAAGAAACTAAGACATGTTGTGATGTACTTTCCCCTCTAGTTGTTGAATAGAAGAAACTAAGACATGTTGAGATGACTTTCCCCACTAGTTGTTCAATAGAAGAAACTAAGACGTGATGTACTTTCCCCTCTAGTTATTGAATAGAAGAACTAAGACATGTTGAGATGACTTTCCCCTCTAGTTGTTGAATAGAAGAAACTAAGACATGTTGAAATGGACTTTCCCTTTCAGCTGTAACAGCTACATAATTGATCACCTTTCCCTCCAACTTTACAAATTAAGAAAATTAAATATGTAGGTAGCCATTTGTGTTCTACCTAAAATTAATAGAAGATTAAGAAAATTAACAAGAGTAATAGTGTTAATCATTGAATGCTGAGCTTTCTGCCGTGTTTAATTTGTTTGACTTGATGGTACCGAGCCAACTTGATGGTATCATTAACCGTTCTTTTTCTCATAGCAATGATTAATTATCCCATTAGCTTTCTTTCCCTCATGAGTGATATTTAGATGTCTCTGGTCATCTCTGTATAGTTGACAGTTTTAGATTGGGTGCTTTTACATGTGGTCGCATGAGGTCTTTCTGGTGACTGCCCATTCCATCGCCAATGAACTGTGGTTTTCATGGAGGACTTTTGTGTTGGCATTCTGGTGGAGGCATTATGCACAGTGTACCTGTGTGGGCTGTTGAATTGCCGAGATTCCTGTCTGTTCCACTTTTCACATTGGACAGTGGGGAGCATTTTGTGTGATATTCACTGGCACAGGAATGGAGAATAATGAGGACGACCCGTTGCCATGAAGTTGGAACCTCGACTAACTAACTAACATGTGGTTGCAGTGTTCTTATAGTCCATGTCATGTAACATTGGTGATCATGTCTGTCCACAGCTTTGTATCGTGTTCTGCCAATAATTTCTAATATTGACGTCAAACGGACCAGCATCTTCTCTCTTGGTCTCAATCTGCCAAAACACACACACCCCCCCCCCCCCCCCCCCCCCGACTTTCACATTGTGATGACACACTCCAGCTTTCTCCTTCTCATGACATGCCCAAAGAACATGGATTGTCTTCATCTGGTTTGAGTTAAAAGTTCTGTTTGTATTTTAACTTTTTTCAAGATATCATAACTCATTCTATCTATCCACAGTATTATCATCATTCTTCTGAAATGCACAGCTTCCACCTAATTTCTTATTTGTCTGCTAATTGTCCCTGATTAGCTACCATACATCAGGATTAGCTCAGTATAGGTCTTTGTGTTACTGTGGGCATGTTTAGATGCTCTTTCATGGACAATTAGTATAAACAAGTAAAACAGTCCTAGAAACTTAGATTGGGTTTTACAGAAGAATACTGAAAAGTCATTGGACAGCCAAAATAAGTAAAATGTTTTGAAAGGGGCTAAGACCAAAAGACAATGTATTACATAGAGGGAGTCATCATTTTTGGCCACATTATGAGAAGACAAAAACTAGAATATTTTGTGACACCTGGGACAATTTTAGGAAGAGAAATAAAGGAAGATAGTGAGAGAATAGATGCTCTTTCATGTGGTAATCTCTATTACTGTTGAAAATCTTTAGATTAGGTGCTCTTTCATGTGGTCATCTCTATAGCTGTTAATATTTTTATATTAGGTGCTCTTTCACGTGTTCTGTCTCTATTGCTGTTAACAGTTTTAGATAAGGTGCTCTTTCATGTGGTCATCTCTGTTACTGTTGAAAATTTTAGATTAAGGGCTCTTTCATGTGTTCATCTCAGCGTTACTGTTGATATTTTTAGATTAGATGCTTTTACATGTAGTCTTTGTGTATTAGACTGGCTGTCCTTTCATATGGTCCTCTTGTGTTACTCTATAGGCAGTTGCAGATGGTGTGTATAGCATTGTGCTTCTGTGTGTGTATGTGATTCATATTTCAAAATTTTTATGAATATTTATTCAGCTACAGGTAAGGAAGGTCAGAAAACTACAGAGAAAAATACCAAAACCGCTTCATCAAAAAAATCTGCTAAATCTGCTAAGAAATCTGAAAAGAGCAAGACACCATCTGAAGTGGATGATATCGACAAAGAAATTGCCAAACTGTCAAAGCTGCCAACAAAAAACAAGAAGCGTAAAGCAGCAGAAACAGATGAAGATGATGCTGAGGAGGAGGAGTCCACAAGCGAAGCAGTGAAGGAGAAACCAGTGAAAAGGTCTAAGCCAGGTAAATTCTTCTATTTAGCAGTTGGTTTTTTATCTTATAAGTAAAATCATGAATCTGATCTTTAAGTATTTAAGTGGGATGTGTATGTGAGTCAGTTCTTAGTTAGATATTACTGAGCTACCGTAAATCAGTAGTTGGTACTACCTGCTTTCTGTTTTGCCGAATGTTGGGCGGCCCTCATTTAACCCAACACTTCACATTGTGCAATGGCTTCAGGCAGAGACGCACAATGGGAGGGTACACGCCTTATCCTTGTGCAAGGAAATGCAACTTAGACTAAATGTCATCGCAGGGAATCAGGCCTTAATTCTTGATCTAGGATCAAAGCTCTGACAGGTGGAAAGTTATAACATTGCTTTGCTAATCTGGCAGCCTCAGCAGCTTGTTTTGTTCCAGATGTATTGGTGTTACTTTTCCTCTGGAGTAAACCAGGCAGGCAGAGAGAGGGATTAAGCTGCATGGGCAACTGGTGGTCTCTAAAATTAGGTTTTTGCTTTATGCAGAAATGCGTGGCTGCTGGGCTTCTGGTTGACTGCCACTGCCATTGACGATGAACTGTATTTCGTGGACTGTGTGGGTGAACATCTAGGAAACATCCAGATGGGAAAATGACTGCCGATTCCATCAGAAATGAACTGGGTGCTTTGTGGGGGACTATTGTGTTGACATTCTGGTGGCGGCATTATGCACAGTGTATCTGTGCGGGCTGTTATTTGTCGAGACTCCTGTCTTTTCCACTTTTCACATTGGGCAGTGGGGAGCGTTTTGTGTGATATTCACTGGCACAGGAATGGAGCATAATGGGGACGACCTGTTGCTGTGAAGTTGGAACTGCGACTAACTAACTAACTAACTAGCTCAGGCTTTGTGCTATGGAGAGGTATATAACTCCATCCCTGGTCCCTGCCATGGGCTGTAGTTATTATGCCTTTTGGGGGGCATGTAACAAACGGTAGTCTGTCAAGCGGCAAGGTGCTGGTAGGGATGTGTATAGTATGTGGCAGAACAGATAAATTATCATGGCCTAGAGAGAATGATGCTGCAGGGAGTGACAGGAGGACCTGAGCAACACTCAGTACACCAAGGAAAGGCCACATTGACACATAAATCTAACAGAAACTGGTACTTTTAGTATTTGGGGCTCTCTGTTGATTGTTGAATATGAGGACGGAGCACATATGGGAATATCCTGAGTGCTATGATGTCAGTTCTTTGTTCTACTCAACTCATCTCATCTTTAAGTTTAATTGCAGCTATCTAGTATTGTTCTTCTATCATATATATTTGGTATTTTGTGACTGATTTAGCATTAAGTGAAATAGAGCATGCATGTTTCATTTTATGATGGCATAGGCCAAGACAGGTCTTGTAAATGGCAGGCCAAGACAGCATATCGTTGTAAATGTCAGACAAAAACGGTATAGGCCTTGAAAATGTCAGGCCAAAATAGAACAGGCCTTGAAAATTTCAGGCAAAGACAGCATAGGCATTGTAAATGTCAGGCCAGACATTGTTTTTTGTTTTGTTTTGTTTCTTGCATATCCTATTTACAGGACATCACTGTCAACACCAGCATTTTACTGCTGTTGTTGTCTTGGCAGGTTTTACGTTTAGTAGTTTGCCATTGCTTTCTGAACGACCAGCTCCCAAATCAACACGTTAAACCCCAGTGCAACGCTGTCTGCTGCCAAATTGGTGGCAGCTGTGTTTTGAACGCGGATAAAGTGCCCGTAAGCCCTTAGCCACAGAGAGCGGCAGGCAAGACATCACATCTTGTAAATATGTTAAGACATGAGTTTTGAAATGGTCAAACCCTAGACAGGAAATAGAGATTAGAAGACGCACTAGACAACATAAAATTTGAAAGCTATAATAGTTACCAACCGGGATCGAACCTGTCGCCTCCAAATGACGACGGCGCCTCGCTGCAGGAACAAGTGTACTTCGACGCACGACCAACTAGACACTCAGTTAAGATGTCATAGAAATGTCAAAACAGAATAGACATGGTCAGTCGCAGGTCAGGACAGCATAGACCTTGTAATTGTCCGTTCACTGCAGTAGATTCATTGTTAGCATTGTCGGGAGTGGCACCAAGCTTCCCAGAATGACATAGATAGACCTTGTCCATTCTGTGCAGTTGATTTGTTGTTAGCACGATTGTGCCAGAGTAACTGAAAACGATTGTCTGGACAAGGTTACTGAAAGTAGAAGATTATATATAATAATTTATAAGAATGAGGCGAAAGCATTCTTTGGTCATATAATATGAAGAGAGACTGGAAAACATGATGTTGCTTGGAGAGATGAGTGTAGAAGAGGCAGAGAAAGACAGAAATGATGCTGCCTGTACTGTGTTATTGGCATGGAAGAATATCATCAGTAGAGTTTAACTAGAACACAATGGTCAGAAATCTGTGGAGATTCATGAATACCTACACCAGTTGTCGAGGCAAATAATATTTATTCTTGGTACCAAACAGACCAAAAAATGTCAGTTTAGTTTAGTAGATGTGTATTTAACATTTTCAGGCCCCAAGAGCTCCAAAAAAGGTATTGACTATGACGACCTGTCATCAGATGAACAAGAAAGGAATGATGATGATATTGACGAAGATGAAGAGGAGTTACCGGTTACCTTTTTTGAAAATGCTGAAGAAGCTGATGGACAGCAGGTAAGAATTTATCTATTTGATATGAGATACTTCCTCTTCTTTTTTTCCCCTTCAATTGTCAATATGAGTAAATGAAAGATATAAGGGTCGTTCATTTGAAACCCGTTCCAATGGCTTTATTACAAAAGCATGAACAGGTGTGGTAGAATTAAACAAAGCATTCATTTTGAATGAATTATGCACCATGGGTTGGTCAGAAGTCGTCGCCGTAGGCATTCAGGCAAGCATCCCATTGCTTAGGTAGGCAGCTAATGCCGTCCGCAAAAAGGATTGTGGTTGCTCACTGAACCAATTGTTTACCACGTTCATTACGTCTGCATCTGTGTGAAATCGTTGCTTCTTGAGAGATTTTTTTAGAGGTCCGAACAAATGAAAATCACATGGTGACAAATCAAGACTATAGGCTGGATGTTGCAGAATGTCCCACGTCTTCCTTACTAATGCTTCCAGCACAATCTTTGCGACATGCGGATGGGCATTATCGTGCAGCAAAATCACACAGGGAGAAAGCATGCCGGGTTGTTGATTCTTGATGGCTTTTTGCAGCTTGTCTAGTGTTTGCAAGTAGTGGATAGAGTTGATGTTGACACCAGGTTCTTTAAAAAAAAATCGGCCAACAATAGCCCTTCATGGTAAAAAAAATGCACTCAGCATAACCTTACCAGCGGAAACCTGTAACTTAAATTTTTTGGCTTTTGGTGATCCAGCATGTTTCCATTGCATGTTCTTTCTTTTGCTGCTCGGCTCAAAGTGGCGACACCATGATTCATTGCCTGCCACTATGCGGAAGAGAAATGCATCACCCTCCACTCTGTAACGCAGCAAGTGGTTCAAACATCATCCAATGCATTCCTCATTTTGGTGGTCGGTCAACATCCGTGGTACCCACTGTGAACACACCTTCTGATATTGCAGTTTCTTATGAATGACCTTTTGAACTGTCCCAATTGACACATAAAATTCTTTTGCTAGCGAACGTATGCTTCGACGACGGTTCATCTGTACTGCTGCATCAATTTTGACGTTTTTTTGTTGTTGTTGCAACAATATGTGCTTAACCCGGCCGCCGAAAATCTGTTGTCAACTGACATCCTTTCCGAAACATTCCCAGTCTGTCACTGTTGTCTTCAACAAACATTTGTTACCGTACGCTGCCTGCACTCTTCGATGAATGTCCACTGGTCTACATCCTTCAAATGAAAGAAACTGAATCACAGCACTTTGAGCTTCTTTGGACGTATTTTGGATCAACCCAGCCATTTTCTTAACGGTCAGAAACAGAACCTATGTATTATGGGACGATAAGCGAGTGCTCTTTTATTCATTGGTCAGTACTTATCACATGACATGATCATGTTCAACATACCTCCCGTGTGTTGCCAGGGCCCATAAGGGAAGCAAAGAATAGCAACACTGTAGCCTACCACGCATGTCGTAAGAGGCGACTAAGGAGGCTATGGTTCCGTCGCCCTGCTACTGAGTGAGTGCGTGGCGCGACGCTGTGAGTTTCGTGTGAAATGCTCTTGAATCTGCCTGAGGTATTTTTTTGGAACGTGACTGCATGTTCGGAGCAATGGCAGCTGGCTATGTCCCAGAGTTGACCGGTTTTTGCCTTATGCAGAAATGCGTGGCTGCTGGGCTTCTGGTTCACTGCCACTGCCATCGATGACGAACTGTATTTTCATGGACTGTGTGGGTGAACATCTAGGAAACATCCAGATGGGAAAATGACTGCCGATTCCATCAGAGATAAACTGGATGTTTCGTGGGGGACTATTGTGATGACATTGTGGCGGCGGCATTATGCACAGTGTATCTGTGCGGGCTGTTGTTTGTTGAGACTCCTGTCTTTTCCACTTTTCACATTGGGCAGTGGGGAGCGTTTTATGTGATATTCACTGGCACAGGAATGGAGCATAATGGGGACGACCCGTTGCTGTGAGGTTGGAACCGTGACTAACTAACTAACTAATGTTCAACATTCGCAATTACGCGCAGTGCGGCATGAACAGATTTCAAATGAACACTCCTAATAGTAGCTGTCAACTTAATCTTATTGACATCTTCTTAATTGGAAAAGGCTTCTGGTTGACTGCCACTGGCAGATACTGGTATCTATCTATGAATGACTTATAGTTAAAGGTACAATAATGAAGGAAACACAAAGTCAAAGTCTTTATAATCATATGGGTGAGGCTGAAATGTTTGTCCCATTAAAACAATTATACTTGTATCAAAGTTTTTATAATCATATGGGTATGGCTTAGCAGTCAGCATAAGGTCGCCATACAATGGATACCATCCCAGTGTGGAATACCCGGAAACAACAGAGCCGATCGACTGACGAAGGAAGGACATGCCTGTTAAATACCACCAAAAGAAACGAATAATCAAATCAGTCAGAAAGCCACCAAAACCTGCTCAAGATGACTACCACGTTATGGATAGACCAGAACAAGTCAGTATTCTGCGCCTCAGAACGGCACAATAGATTACGCAACCACATGTATACAAAATTCAAGATTGGTGAAACAGCCATGTGTACATGTGGATTGGCGTCGCAGACAGCAGAGCACATACTCCAAGACTGCCCAAAATATAACATATCTAGGCAAACCTTCTGGCCTAGAGAGACGACAGTGGAAGATAAACTCTATGGACCGCTGTGTGAACTGAAAAAGACAGTTCAATTCATACAAGAGACAGCACTGCAGTTATAGACATATTTCAAGCGAACGGAAGAAGAAGAAGAAGGAAACACAGAGGTGCTGAAATTAGGAGTTGAGAAAGTTTGGGTCTGATAGTCAGAGACACATGAGAGGATGGATTCGACATGTTTATGGCCGGTGTGTCAGTTGTGAGGAGAGCTGACTGTGTGCTACAGTGTCGGGTGGCTGATATCTGTTGTCACTTATAATTGTTTTAATTTCATACTTTCTATTTAGGACTTGGACGAAAATGAGATTGCCAAGAAACGGCTGCTAGAGGATATGGAGAGTGAGAATGATGACATCGAGGAAGTAGAGGCTGACTCATCGAGTGATGAAGAGTCTGGTGAGTTGAATATTGCTTTTTTGAATAATTCATACAGAAGGTGAGAATGATGAAATCAAGGGTTACTCATTGAGCGCTGCAGATTCTGAGGTGAATAGTTCTTCTGGAGCTCCAGTGGCATGGTGGTTAGTGCGCTAGCCTGCCAAGACAGGAGTTTGGGTTTGTTTCTCAGCAGAGGCAGGGTTATTTTTCTGACCAGCGTGGCTTTGAAGTCAAGCCAGCATCATAAAAATGGGTACCAGGCAATTTTAAGAATCTTTGAATTGTCTGGGGACAGACAACGAGGAAGAGAACTGCACACCCCACCTCACATGTGAGACTGAATATGTGAAGGCCTGACACTTCACACTCCAATGCTAGTATGCTAAAGGATTCACTTAAACTGTTCTTCTTAACATGACGCTTACCTAGAGATTTTTGTGTGTTTTTTGTTGGCGCTCTTTCGCTTTGAACTCAAGCGTAGTCCATACACACTACTTTTAGTAGTGCCGAACTGAATTTTGCGAGTATTAGTTTTCCCTATTAACATTGCTACTGACCATCAGGCGAACCCACTCCAACTTCAGAGGTACTTGTAATTTACACACACACACACCCATCCACCTATAGTTAAAGGTACAAAAATGAAAGGAACACAGAGGTGCTGAAATTAGGAGTTGAGTAAGTTTGGGTCTGGTAGGCAGGAACATAAGAAGACCCAGTCGCCGTATTTACGGTTTGGGTTCGTTCCTTTACCTCGGATGTTTAAGAACGCGCATTCCTATCCATTCGGCCATGCTGCTCTACATCTAGAGCAGTGGTTCTCAACATTTTTTGGCCCATGCCCCCCTTCACTTCACCATATTTTCAGAATGTCATCTCTTCCCCCCCCCCCCCCCCCCTTTTTTTTTTTCATTCTTCCACCCTAATAATGGAAGCTAAATTTAATAGCACATACTAAAACAAGTCTAGACATCTACATAAAATGTGATTTGCGGGTCTACTTAATTATAAAATGAATCTCAGGTGGGTGAGACGTACATAACCATAAAATATGAAGGTAAAAACAATATAAAGTAATCGGTTCTTGTATTAATGCGATCTTGAAGTAATCTTAATTCCCCCCTGGAGACCCTAAAATTCCCCTCTGGCGGGAATTCCCCACCGGTTGAGAACCACTGATCTAGAGAATCATGTTTCATATTGTGTGTGTGTGCAATTAAAAACTAAAAATCATTATTGCTGTGTTAATTTTCCACTACTGGTGTCTGCCAGAAGGATATAGTGTACTGAGAAAGAATAACTCTTGACCTTGCAGGCACCACACAGTGTCTGGATGTTTTTATTTTGTCTGTGATCAGTTAAAAGTGTAGCGATGTGGTTTTATACATGAATGATGAGAACACCATGGACAAATAAAAAGAGTAATGAAGATATCTTGATAGACGTTAACACACAAAGAGAACTGGATAGTCAAATCAGAAGACAGTCCACATCCGAGGGCGTGTCTTGCGAAGGGGAAAACTGGAGTGCATCGTGACCAAGGGAAGGTCAGAGGGGAGTAGAAGCAAAGGAGGACAGAGAAATGCTGGACAGTTTGACATCATGTCATGAAGGAACAACGATATTACAAATTATTGGCAGTACACAAGACAGAAGGCTGTGAACAGACATGATCACCAACACAACACAGCAAGGACTATAAGAAGAAATCACAAGTATTCTTGTGCCTGGATTGAGAATCTGCATTTCCAGATTTGAGAGGCTGGTACCTGTTCCACTCCCATGCCTTTGTAACAATTAATGTAATGAATTATGTTCAGTAGAAATTATGTTAACATTGGAATGTGAGATATTTGTAGGAGATATCCATGTTTGTTGTTTGTCAGATATTGGTAAGAAATAACCATGTTTGTTGTATGTCAGATATTGGCAAGACATAACCATGTTTGTTGTTTGTCAGATATTGGTAAGAAATAACCATGTTTGTTGTATGTCAGATATTGGCAAGACATAACCATGTTTGTTGTAATGTCAGATATTGGCAAGACATAACCATGTTTGTTGTAATGTCAGATATTGGCAAGACATAACCATGTTTGTTGTAATGTCAGATATTGGCAAGACATAACCATGTTTGTTGTAATGTCAGATATTGGCAAGACATAACCATGTGTGTTGTATGTCAGATATTGGCAAGATATAACCATGTTTGTTGTAATGTCAGATATTGGCAAGACATAACCATGTTTGTTGTATGTCAGATATTGGCAAGACATAACCATGTTTGTTGTAATGTCAGATATTGGCAAGACATAACCATGTTTGTTGTAATGTCAGATATTGGCAAGATATAACCATGTTTGTTGTAATGTCAGATATTGGCAAGACATAACCATGTTTGTTGTAATGTCAGATATTGGCAAGACATAACCATGTTTGTTGTAATGTCAGATATTGGCAAGATATAACCATGTTTGTTGTATGTCAGATATTGGCAAGACATAACCATGTTTGTTGTAATGTCAGATATTGGCAAGATATAACCATGTTTGTTGTAATGTCAGATATTGGCAAGATATATACATGTTTGTTGTAATGTCAGATATTGGCAAGATATATCATGTTTGTTGAATGAATCACTGAAAAACGAGAAGTAGGTTGAGAGCTTTACCAAAGCACAACTACAAAAAACAATGGACGTTGCGGCCAAAGCCTTCGTCAGCACAGAACAAACAAACAAAAATAGACTAACAAATACACGATCAACACTACATGAATGTACAAATATAAACTTATCTGTGTCCTAGCTGGAACGGCTATCCATGGGTGGAAAGAAACGGATGTTGTGGTTAACGGGGTCAACTGACTAAAGGTCAGTGCAGCCAGAAACTCAGTGATTGGTTAAGTCAACCGGTGAGGGAACCCGCGCTGGGGGGATCGGGGTGCACCCAGGAGAAGCAAATGGAAAAATATGGATGTGTAACTCTGGGGCGATGTAACGGATGCAGTTCGCAATTCCGCCAAGTTCAAAACGCGGCTGTGGGCAATATGGAGGCAGACCAACAAGCGTTTGCTATCAAAAAGTAGCACAAGTGACGGTTGTTCAGAACGCAATGAGAAGCGACCCCACGCAAACCAACCAGGAAGTCACAGAAAGCAGAGATAATGCTGGTGTTGATTACCACGTCCTGCAAAGGACATGCAACTAGCTTGGAAGTGGACTATACGATTGCGGAGATTGGGGGGGGGGGAGATAAGGGGCGTAGGGGGCTTAAATAAAACTGTTGGACATTGAGGCCATGAGGAGAAAGTGAACCCAACTGGAAGATAAGACGGTTTTCCAGTGTCTTGCATTCATGAGATGTGCATGATTTTATCGCCGTAACACGTATGTCGGCAACCCCACAGTGGTCGGAACTGTTGAAGTGTAGGGGTACCTTTCTTGGCACCACTGTCGATATCGGATAAATGTTGTCTAAATCTGTCCGCCAGACGAAGGCCCGTCTTCCCAAGATACCTCATGTCGCAACGTGTGCAGATGATCGCATAGATAACGTTGCGACTCGTAAATGAGAAACCCTCCCGGATGTGGAAAGTAGTCTTGGGGAAAGTCAGACTTGTGGTTTGAAGGACATATGGACAAATCTTACAGCGAGATCGAAGACATGCAGTCGTGCCAGGAAGAGACTGGTGGGATTGTGATAGAGTGCTATGAACCAGCACATCCCTCAGGTAAAGATCCCGCCTGTATGCCACAAATGGGGCCTCTGAGAAGACATAGTGAGTGCCCGGGTCTGCCTGGAGGATGGGTAGATGCCTCATGAGAATATTCTTGGCAGCAATATTATGAGGATGGTAGGTAAGTGAGAGAATAGGTCTATTATTACGTGGTTTCGCCCTGGAAGAGAGAGCCTCGGCACGACTAATAGACTGGCAGCGGTGAAGAGCTGTAGACAGAACATTCTCAGGGTAGCCTCGAAGGCGGAAGAAATCCAACATTTTGTGGGCTTTTTGACGGAAGTCGTTATTGTCATGACAAAGCCGTCAGAGACGTAGCAGTTGTGAGAAAGGAATGGAATCCTTGCAAGAGGGAGGCTGGGAGGAGGTGTAGAGAAGGAATGCATGTGAGTCAGTCGGTTTATAGTAAACCGTCGTACATAGGCCAGCAGAACCTAAGGAAACTGTTATGTCTAAGAAATTAACAGCCGACGAGGAAATAGTGGAGGTGAGTCTGATGCTAGGATGAAAGTTAGAGAAAAAGGCAATGAAATCCTAGAGATCAGACAATAGCATGTCTGAAACACCAAAACAGTCATCGATATACCTCCTATAGAGCTCCGGGAGCCTACCAGTGTATTGACTCCATACCTGGTGTTCAAGATAGCCCATGAACAGACAGGCATAACTCGGACCCATCTTAGTAACCATGGCCACCCCGCTGATCTGCTTCATGTTTGTTGTAATGTCAGATATTGGCAAGATATATCCATGTTTGTTGTAATGTCAGATATTGGCAAGATATATCCATGTTTGTTGTAATGTCAGATATTGGCAAGATATAACCATGTGTGTTGTAATGTCAGATATTGGCAAGATATATCCTTGTGTGTTGTAATGTCAGATATTGGCAAGATATATCCTTGTGTGTTGTAATGTCAGATATTGGCAAGATATATCCTTGTGTGTTGTAATGTCAGATATTGGCAAGATATATCCTTGTGTGTTGTAATGTCAGGTATTGGCAAGATATATCCTTGTGTGTTGTAATGTCAGGTATTGGCAAGATATATCCTTGTGTGTTGTAATGTCAGATATTGGCCAGATATATCCTTGTGTGTTGTAATGTCAGATATTGGCAAGATATATCCTTGTGTGTTGTAATGTCAGATATTGGCAAGATATACAGGTACAGACAAGACCCATGTTGTCATGTCTTGTGTGTTGTCAGTAAACAGGTACAGACAAGGCCCATGTTGTCATGCCTTGTGTGTTGTCAGTAAACAGGTACAGACAAGGCCCATGTTGTCATGCCTTGTGTGTTGTCAGTAAACAGGTACAGACAAGGCCCATGTTGTCATGTCTTGTGTGTTGTCAGTAAACAGGTAAAGACAAGGCCCATGTCGTCATGCCTTGTGTGTTGTCAGTAAACAGGTACAGACAAGGCCCATGTTGTCATGCCTTGTGTGTTGTCAGTAAACAGGTACAGACGGCCCACGTTGTCATGCCTTGTGTGTTGTCAGTAAACAGGTACAGACAAGGCCCATGTTGTCATGCCTTGTGTGTTGTCAGTAAACAGGTACAGACAAGGCCCATGTTGTCATGCCTTGTGTGTTGTCAGTAAACAGGTACAGACAAGGCCCATGTTGTCATGCCTTGTGTGTTGTCAGTAAACAGGTACAGACAAGGCCCATGTTGTCATGTCTTGTGTGTTGTCAGTAAACAGGTACAGACAAGGCCCATGTTGTCATGCCTTGTGTGTTGTCAGTAAACAGGTACAGACAAGGCCCATGTTGTCATGCCTTGTGTATTGTCAGTAAACAGGTACAGACAAGGCCCATGTTGTCATGCCTTGTGTGTTGTCAGTAAACAGGTACAGACAAGGCCCATGTTGTCATGCCTTGTGTGTTGTCAGTAAACAGGTACAGACAAGGCCCATGTTGTCATGTCTTGTGTGTTGTCAGTAAACAGGTAAAGACAAGGCCCATGTTGTCATGCCTTGTGTGTTGTCAGTAAACAGGTACAGACAAGACCCATGTTGTCATGCCTTGTGTGTTGTCAGTAAACAGGTACAGACAAGGCCCACGTTGTCATGTCTTGTGTGTTGTCAGTAAACAGGTACAGACAAGGCCCATGTTGTCTTGTCTTGTGTGTTGTCAGTAAACAGGTAAAGACAAGGCCCATGTTGTCATGCCTTGTGTGTTGTCAGTAAACAGGTACAGACAAGACCCATGTTGTCATGCCTTGTGTGTTGTCAGTAAACAGGTACAGACAAGGCCCATGTTGTCATGCCTTGTGTGTTGTCAGTAAACAGGTACAGACAAGACCCATGTTGTCATGTCTTGTGTGTTGTCAGTAAACAGGTACAGACAAGGCCCATGTTGTCATGCCTTGTGTGTTGTCAGTAAACAGGTACAGACAAGACCCATGTTGTCATGCCTTGTGTGTTGTCAGTAAACAGGTACAGACAAGGCCCATGTTGTCATGCCTTGTGTGTTGTCAGTAAACAGGTACAGACAAGGCCCATGTTGTCATGCCTTGTGTGTTGTCAGTAAACAGGTAAAGACAAGACCCATGTTGTCATGCCTTGTGTGTTGTCAGTAAACAGGTACAGACAAGACCCATGTTGTCATGCCTTGTGTGTTGTCAGTAAACAGGTAAAGACAAGACCCATGTTGTCATGTCTTGTGTGTTGTCAGTAAACAGGTACAGACAAGACCCATGTTGTCATGTCTTGTGTGTTGTCAGTAAACAGGTACAGACAAGGCCCATGTTGTCATGCCTTGTGTGTTGTCAGTAAACAGGTACAGACAAGGCCCATGTTGTCATGCCTTGTGTGTTGTCAGTAAACAGGTACAGACAAGGCCCATGTTGTCATGCCTTGTGTGTTGTCAGTAAACAGGTACAGACAAGACCCATGTTGTCATGCCTTGTGTGTTGTCAGTAAACAGGTAAAGACAAGGCCCATGTTGTCATGCCTTGTGTGTTGTCAGTAAACAGGTACAGACAAGGCCCATGTTGTCATGCCTTGTGTGTTGTCAGTAAACAGGTACAGACAAGACCCATGTTGTCATGCCTTGTGTGTTGTCAGTAAACAGGTAAAGACAAGACCCATGTTGTCATGCCTTGTGTGTTGTCAGTAAACAGGTAAAGACAAGACCCATGTTGTCATGCCTTGTGTGTTGTCAGTAAACAGTTAAAGACAAGACCCATGTTGTCATGCCTTGTGTGTTGTCAGTAAACAGGTACAGACAAGACCCATGTTGTCATGCCTTGTGTGTTGTCAGTAAACAGGTACAGACAAGGCCCATGTTGTCATGCCTTGTGTGTTGTCAGTAAACAGGTACAGACAAGGCCCATGTTGTCATGCCTTGTGTGTTGTCAGTAAACAGGTAAAGACAAGACCCATGTTGTCATGCCTTGTGTGTTGTCAGTAAACAGGTAAAGACAAGACCCATGTTGTCATGCCTTGTGTGTTGTCAGTAAACAGGTAAAGACAAGACCCATGTTGCCATGCCTTGTGTGTTGTCAGTAAACAGGTAAAGACAAGACCCATGTTGTCATGCCTTGTGTGTTGTCAGTAAACAGGTAAAGACAAGACCCATGTTGTCATGCCTTGTGTGTTGTCAGTAAACAGGTAAAGACAAGACCCATGTTGTCATGCCTTGTGGCATTTAGGGTACATGATGCTAGCCCTTTATTGTTTATAGACCAATCAGCAGTGGAGGGTAGTGTGGTCAGTATCACATGGCCGGCCAGCTGTACTGCCCACAGCATATCTTATTTTGGCTGTGTCCACCTAGAAGTCCAGGTCAGTTAAAACTATTCCCTGCCTCATTGGGGATTTGAACACATGACCATTGGACCAATAGGCAAGTGTGCTAATTATCACTGAGTCGCCGCAGTATGTTGGTTATGTTTATAATTATGTTTGTTGTATGTCAGATAGTTATTATCTCTCTCTCTCTCTCGCTCGCTCTCTCTCTCTCTCTCTCTCTCTCTCTCTCTCTCTCTCTCTCTCTCTCTCTCTCTCTCTCTCTCTCTCTCTATCTCTCTCTCTCTCTCTCTCTCTCTCAATCAATCAATCAATCAAAATATTAATGTTGCACATAGTGATAAGCAAGGAACAAGATCAGTAGATTGATTTGTGTATTACCCATTATTTTTTCTATGCAGACAAAGAATCTACTAAAAAGACCAAGAAAGAAAGAAAGAAGAAAGAACCCCGAGAATCAGAGGATCAAAAGACTGAAGACGGCACCAATTCTGAAAAGGATGAGGACAACACCAATTCTGAAAATGGTGACAGCGATGAAAACATTGGCAAACGAAAGAAACTGCACAGTAAGCTGCTGGATGCCAAGCTGTCTGATAGTGATTCTGATATTGGTTCCAAGAAGTAAGTTTAACATGAATTTCACTGTTTATAATAAAATTACATCTGTACTCTACAGTGATTCTGATATTGGGTCAAGGAAATGAGTTTCTTCTTCTGTGTTCATCTGGAGTGTTTTTTCAGATGTAATTGCATTGTGCCTGTTTAATTGCCCCTTTAGGCAGACATATCTGACAACTGATGTTTGTTAACCGAGTTAACCTTCCTGGGTGTTTCAAAAGACTTTCAACTCTCACTTTATGGTGTCTTCTACATCCCAGCTGGTAAAGTTAGAACGGCCGAAGACATCCCAGTCAACCCTCGAGGGAAGGCAGGGGCAGACCATGCACATTTTACCCCATCCAAGGGGGCTTCCATATTTGCAGAGCCGACACATAGCGCTCTGGTACTGGGCTCATCCAAGGAATCGCCACGTCCTGTACATGGCTGCTTCACTTCCTTACTTCCATATATTGGGCATTTTGTTTGCCACGGGCCGCTCCCCATGCAAACCAGGAGAGGTCAGGATGCAGACAACATCCACTCAGCAAGCTTTCGGTTTGGCTTTCTGCGAAATGGGTCTGCAGCCAAGTACATTCCTATTTGGGCTTTTGGGTCACTTTTTTCATTCTTACTGTTGTGGTGTCATCCTTATCCAAGCTGGTCAACTAAGAACAGCCGAAGACATCCCGGTCAGCTCTCAAGGGAAGGCAAGACCAGACCATGAGCATTCCCCGCCATCCAAAGAGGCTTCCATAATTGCAGAGCCGACACATAGCGCTCTGGTACTGAGCTCACCCAAGGAATCGTCACGTCCTGCATGCGGCTGCTTAGTCTCGCTTCCATATATTGAGCCTCCCGTTCACCACAGGCTTCAGACTTTCATGTAATGGATACGCTAGCCAAGCAATAATTCCATTTTGTGTCAATGCAATGTTTTTTTCCATCTTTGGTAACTCTCATGAGGTAGGCTGCAGATGCTGCCGGCTCAGCATCTCACGGCCAGGCTCTCCCATCCGGAGGATATTGACTTGGAGGCTTTCAGTCATATCCCTCAGCTGGGAGCCATAGAGACATTTTTCCACCTTTGATAACGCTCACGAGGTAAGCTGCAGATGCTGCCAGCTCAGCAGAGTGAGAGTAACGGCCAGGCCCTCACATCCGGAGGATATTGACTTGGAGGTGTTCAGCTATATCCATCAGCTGAGAGTCGTAGAACAAGTGTCTGGACCAAGAATGTAGTGGCACCTTGAAAATGATTCAGACTTTAAATACAATGGATATGCTAGACTTTGCCACTGGGGTCAGAACTACGACGGTATCTGATCATCTTCGCGCATCTTGCAGGATCAACCAGATATCTATCGCACAGATGGACTATTCACGCACATGCAGGCCAAGAGTTGCAGCCGCTCACTGCCTTGGTACCCAGTGATACATGCAAAACCCCGGATGCCTACCGACAAGTTTTCAAGCTACGCCAGGCAGGACTGTTCGAAAAGCTATGCCAGCTTACTGACTGCAGCCAACTACTCATAGAGAGAGAAAGAGTGCGCTTATCAATCATCGAGAGAGAGAGAGAGTAGGCGCTTATCGAGACCTGGTCGAACGATAGCGCAAATATTGCCCTTTCACCCGCTCAAAATGCGACTCCGGCTTTGTGCTGCGGTCACATTCTCGAAATGCCTGCCTTGCTAACTTGTTTCGGCTGGGAAGGTCCCGATTGGGTGCACCTCACACAGCCAACCGAAACAATGAACGCCAGACGTGGGACAGATCTTGCGAACCAGATCAGCCCTCACGGAAGTGATTTTAACTTTTGAGTTGTGCTGTTTATGGTAAAGTTACGGTAAACATGTACTGTACAGTGATTCTGATATTGGGTCTAAGAAGTAAGTTAACTTTGAGTTGTGCTGTTCATGGCAAAGATAAGTAAACCTGTAGTCTACAGCTGGACAGTTGTGTGTGAGATAATCTGAGGTTGACAGTTAACATATTGATAGTTATTTCTTCTTTGAAGTGGTCTGGGATAAATGGTTAAAATAATGATAGTTGGGATAAGATTATTGTTGTCTTAGATAATGGTTAAAATATTAACAATTGGTATTATGGGAGAACAAACAAACAAACTTTATTTTCAAATGGTCACAAATTGGGCATGCAGGCCTGTCTTACATTCGGCCCTTCCAGTCACAGGCGTGTTGGTATAATGATTAGGATGTTACACTGGCAATAGCATGAGGATGGTCAGATAAGGTTCAATAAGTTTGCATCATTTGCTATGGGAGGAAAAGACTGGACACCTGTTCCTTCGTGCACTCAGGCCTACAAAAATATGCTCATCCTAACATTTAGCATACCCACAGCAGCTATGGGGATTTGTTTCTTTTAATGCTCGGGGAAATGATACAGGGTAATTGGTATAGATATTGACAATTGGGATAGAGTATTGTAAGATTAATGGTTAAAATAGAGACAATTGACACAGACTATTCTTGGTTGGGATAGCCTCTTTTGATGGGGTTGGAGAGAAATGATATTGCCAGTTAGAAGAGAGTATTATTTTGAAGTGTTATTAGGTAATGGTTAAAATATACAGTTGTATTAGAGTGTTGTGTGAGAAAGTTGGTTAAAATATTGACAGTTGTATTAGAGTATTGTGGGGAAGTTATGTGAGAAAATTGGTTAAATATTGGCAGTTGTATTAGAGAATTGTCAGGAAATTATGTGGGAAAATTGGTTAAAATATTGACAGTTGAACTCAACCACAAGAAGCTGTGATGTCAATTGTCATGAATCTGTTTTGTTTGTTTTTGTAAAGTTCAGAAACAGACTTTAACCCTTTACAGGGCACAGGTTTTTCCAATTTCTAACTCTAAACGGGCAAGATTTTTGAGGGTTTTAGTCAGATTTTAGGTGATGTTAGTAAAAAGATCATAACTAAGTTGTTAGTGAATGGATTTTAGTGAAATAAAGAGCAAAATGAAAAGAAATGCATGCAGATTAATAATTGTACTCACATGTCATATGAATAATCCAGTCTTGTTGGTATAATCCACATATGAACACAAATATTTACAAAATATTACACATTATTTGTGAGTGTCAGTCATATATACACTATGTACAAACACTGCCAACTGCTCACTGGGCTCCAAGATGCTGGGGAAAACAAGTGTCCCTACAGTAGTTCACTTGGCACACATCACAGCCATATGAACTTTCAATGGTTCGTCCTGCAGGGGTACGACGTTTGGCGTGTCTGCACGCTGAGCAGGCTTTCTTCCTGCCCTCAAACCTCACGAGCTTGTGGTTGTGGACACTTTCTGGGGCTACTACTGCTTGGCCTTTCCTCTTTGATGCAGCCTTCTTCCTGCTGGAGAATCCTGCGATTAGTTGCTTAGATAAATCCACACGGAAGTCCAGAAGGGCGTAGCGTTTGCTGGGCTTTGCTGCGGACTGCTCGAACAGGATGAATGCATTGTTTATGCATGAATCGAAGACAAAACTGAGGAGGTAGCGCCAGTATTTTCTGCACTTCTTCAGTGTAGAGTAATACCCCCTCATTTGATCTGCCTTGTCCACCCCTCCCATGCATTGGTTGTAGAGTTTGATGACAGCAGGGCAGGACACAGGCTTTCTGGTGCGAGTGTGCCGGTCCCATCGCTCAACAGTGTCCAATGTGTGTGAGGTATTGTTGGAGAGCATGAAGACATCTCTTTTATCATGCCACACAGTTGCAAGCAGATCCTCTTTCTGGAAGACTTGATGGTCCCCTTGCTTCATTTTTCTCTTTTCTCTGAATGCCAGAGGCAGATCTTTCCGGTTCTTTCTTACAGTTGCTGCCGCATACGTTTTCTCTTGGAGAAGGTTAGTAAAAAGCCCAACTGACGAAAAAAAGTTATCAAAATAGAGATGATGATACTTTCCCAAAAAGGGGGCGGCAAGCTGCATCACTACATCATGGCCCAGTCCATGCTGAATGCCACCATCTGTCTTGCCACGGTAAACAGAAAACTGGAGGAGGTAGCCAGTTGCTGACTCGCAAGCACACCACACTTTCATTCCCCATTTTGTTGGCTTGGATGGTAGATATTGTTTTAGTGCATTCCTGCCTTTGAATGGCACCATTGCCTCATCAATGGAAATTTCCTTCTTAGGGCTGTAACGTTGTAAGAACGTCCTATTAGCCATGTCAATGAGAGGCCGAATTTTGTGGAGGCGGTCACTGCCGTCAGCTGTATTGTTGTCAGCCACATGTAAATATTGCTCCAGCTTCTTGAATCTCTTCAGCGGCATCACATTCTTCACACCTGGCACTCCCAACATATCATCTGTAGACCAATACAATTCCAAACGAGGAAGATTGTGGATCCCCAATAATATGAGCAGACCAAAATAGGCCTGCATTTCGGTTGCGTTTGTTGGAACCCAGCCTCGATCATCTATTTGTTCGATCTTTTGCCTAGCATACACATTTGTTTGATCGGCAATCATTTGAAACGTTTGCTCCTCAAAGAGTTGAAGAAAGAATGCACGCTGAGAACGATCGTCAGTTGTTAAGTTGACGCCAGTTTCTTCACGAAATTCTCCGATATTCAATGTTGTTGTTGTGTTGCTCCAACCGTTTGCGTCGCGAGACGGCCCCGCCCGACTTATTTCAGCGACATTTTCTGATTCAGATTCACTTTCTTCAAAGTCCGAAAGATCTGAAGTGTGCACGCTGCACACGCTAATATCACTGAGATCCAGTTCCGATTCGTCGTCATTTTCGTGCGTTTCAATGTCACTTAAATTGAACCCATCAAAATCGCCGCTATCGCTTGAAGAATTGAGGAATTCCATTTTGAATAACAACGCACAAAAACCCCGAAAACTAATGAACTATCTGATCAAATTTAACGAAAACACTTGCAAACGTTACCCACGCTTTCACTCTATCAGCAAGACTGGTAGAAAGGAACAGGAAGTCTCGGAAATTCGCGAGATCGCATTTTTAAAATGACTAGTCGTCAAAGACGCGATTAGGCGTTATGCCCGTTTAACGCATCGAACGCTATCAGGCGATATGCCCGTTAAAGGGTTAAGTGCCATTGTGTGTCTTGACAGACATGATCAACTCTTCTAAACCCTTAGCTGTGATCTAGTATATGTACATCCCTCAGCATGTCATACACATATAGCTGTATCATGTGACTGTTTAATGCCTAAACTATTGATTAATAACATGTTTCCTGGCTTTGTGCGGCTGTATAAAATATTGTCTTCCGTTTGTTTATTTTAGGAAAAAGAAAGATGATCCCGATGCTGAAGTTGCGTCCGTGTCGTCTTCAGGCTCCAGCGTAGATTCTGATCTTTCTGATGAAGATGATAGTGATAACAGTCAGGATGACGATGAGGATAGTGAGACAAAGTCTAAAAAGAAGGGAAAGAAAAAGGGGAAGAAGAGCAAAAAAGGAAAGAGCAAGAAAAGTGAGGAAGATGACAGCAGCGAGGAAGATGGCAAGAAAAGTAAAAAGGGCAAAGGAAAGACGAGGAGGAGAATCAAGAATATAAGCAACTCCTCTGAAGAGGGCGGAGGCAGCGACGAGGATGATGTAAGTATTGATTATATTGATGCCAGATTGCCGTCACACAAATTGTAAATATTTGTTGGTTAGGATAATGAATGATTCATGAATTGTTGTCTGCACAGATTAGTGGGGCTTAATGTACTGCAGAATCACAAATGTAGAGCTCATGGAGAGAACTAAACAGTCCTGTGAACCAAGAGGTGAGGATAAGATGCTAGTGCTGGATAGGATGCACGCTGAGAAAACCTGAGGGTGGTATAACTAGACACTCCCTAGACTGGAACCCACAAGATAGGATTCACGCTGAGAAAACCTGAGGGTGGTATAACTAGACACTCCCTAGACTGGAACCCACAAGATAGGATTCACGCTGAGAAAACCTGAGGGTGGTATAACTAGACACTCCCTAGACTGGAACCCACAAGATAGGATTCACGCTGAGAAAACCTGAGGGTGGTATAACTAGATACTCCCTAGATTGGAACCCACAAGATAGGATACACGCTGAGAAAACCTGAGGATGGTAAATCTAGACGCTTCCTTGACTGGAACCCAGGGGAGTATGAAATAGTGGGAGACCTAAAACTCATGAAGCTTTAGCGAAGTTGCCTGCAAAAATGAGGCAAAGATTGGCTACCTATTCCTCTGCATTCTGGCCTACAAAATGTTATGGTGCTACCACATCGTAGACCCATAATGTAGACAAATTGTATATTTCTTTTAAACACATGGAGAAGAGAGAATTTAAAATAGAAAAAAATAATATGGAGAGTGCATGGATGGAGCTTCGGGGGACAGCCAAAGATAGGATGGCTTGACGAGAGTCGGCTGATGGCCTTTGTCCCAATACAGGGACGCATGTCTTTTACAGGACATCACAGTCAACTCCAGCATTTTTTGGCTGTTTGTGATATCTTGGCAAGTTTACGTTCAGTAGTTTGCCACTGCTTTCTGAACAACCGGCACTCATACCATTGTATGAAAATCGGCGCAAGACGGTCTGCTTCCAAATTGTCTGCAGCTGTGTTTCGAAAGCTAGATACCGAATTGCGTTCGCAACCCCTAAACCACAGAGCCGGCGAAAAAGGATTCGAGGTATAAAGTCCACTTTTAACACTAGGAGACTGGGTGAAATTCATGGTGGGTGTATTGTGGCTTTAGAAAGTAGAAGTTGAGGATATCTCTAATCACGTTTACCTGACCTTAAAAGAAACACCCTCAACTCACTGTCACTCACTCACTCACTCTCTCACTCACACTCTCACTCTCTCTCTCTCTCTCTCACACTTTGTCACTCTCTGTCTGTCTCTCTCTAACTTTGTGTGTGTGAGAGAGAGAGAGACAGGGGAAGAGAGATGCAGAAATCTAGGGGGGATCTGTGTGTGCTAAAAGTCCCTTGGAAGTTAGAAATCTAAAAGAGCAGGCTAAGTACAATGTAAAGCCAATCTGCAATTTAAAAAAATCTGTATAGCAGGTTTGGTTCTGGTGTTCACACATTTAGATCATCGCCGGAATTTGTGCACAGTCCTGAGATTCTCATTGTAGCATTTATGGAGGCATCCACTGGCAATGGAATTGAAACTTCACGAATCAGCCAACCATTTCATAATACTTTGAAAAGTTAATTCTGGCTAAATATTCTGTTACGTGTATTGATATCTGTTTTTGGAATTACTAATAGAGGGAGGTCACCTTAAGAGTTATCCAGTGATTGTAATAATCTCTTGTGCTGCATTATTTCAGGATGATCCAAACAACAGCAAAGCTGGCAAAAGAAAACAGATCAGGAAGGTCATGTCTAGTAAGAGGCTCGAAGACTCCACCAGGGCTGCAGCCAAGGCTGAAGAGAAGAGGAGAAAACGTATTGAAGCCAAACAGCGGGAAGTAAGTATTATATTGATGGTATCATATAAGGCTGACGACAAGTATAAACAAACACACTGATCTCATCTTGTACCTTGCAGTGTTTAGATGAAGCATCAACAACGGGAACATGTTTTAATTGACACGGGGGAAATACTAGTATTATTACATTATTCGTTTATTAATGTGAATACCTAGGAAGCAAAATGACATCTACAAGGGACTCAACGCCAGAAATATTATCTAGAATCGCACTGGCATCTGGTGCCTTCAGTAAACTGTCAAACATCTGGAAGACACTCAGCAATGATACGAAACTTAACATCTTCAACTCTTGTGTGATTCCAGTGCTAACATATGGATGTGAGAGTTGGAAATCAACGGTAGCTTTAGATAAAAAATTAGAGAATTCTGAGAACAAATGTCTTAGAAGAATTTAAACCTCCACTGGACAGATTTCAGAACCAATACGCAAGAGACCAAGCAAGATATTGTATCCAATTTTATAAGAAAATGCCGTTGGAACTACATATCTACAACAAGATTCCCCAACCAAGCCCTCTTGTGGTCACCAGTAGGGAAAAGAAAGCGGGGAAGACCAAGAGAGACCCTGCGTAGAACCATCATCAGAGAAGGCTCATTCAACGGCCAAGTGAGTATCCAGGATCTACAACAGGTAGCAGCGAACTGCCAGACATGGAGAGCCATGACTTCTGCCCTATGCGCCGCCTTAGGCTCAAGAGGAAAGACTAACTAATGTGAATATTGGCCTGGAATACAAGAACATAGGTGCATACGTATAGTCACTGTGATATGTGGTTAAAACTCTGAGGACTTTATACAGTCACTTTAATTTGTGACATGTTAAAATTCTATGAGGACTTCATACAACCATTGTAATTGTGTACAACCAGTGTAATATGTAATACATGTTAAAACTATAGTTGTTTTTTGTTTTTGTTGCCTCAATATAAAATTCAATATCTCATTAACCAACTGAGGGAAAATGATGAGATTTAGTATATAACCTTATCATTATGCCCACCCAACAAAAAAAATTTTGTTCTGGAGATTTTACAGCAGATTTCAAAGTTAGTTTATATGCGGTATATTAATTACGACATAGAGATTACCTCCATGATTTTAACAGTATTACAGCTTCACCAACAGACGTCCAGGCATTTTTTGAAATTTTCACGTGATTTCCGTTTTGAAACAAACAGCGCGAAGATTCAGAGGTGTCTCCAAATGGGGGTTCTTTCATGAAACGTGATTATATAAATAAACTAGCTGACAAGGCCCGGCTTCTGGCGGGGATCTATCTGTCTGTCTGTCTGCCCGCCCGCCTGCCTGCTTATCTATCTGCCTACCTGCCTGCTTGCTTGCCTGCCTGCCTGCTTATCTATCTATCTATCTATCTATCTATCTGCCTGCCTGCCCGCCCACCTGCCTGCCTGCTTTATCTATCTATCTATCTTATCTATCTATCTATCTATCTATCTGCCTGCCGACCCACCCAGCCAGCCATCCACCCACCCACCCACCTACCTACCTTTCTGCCTACCTACCTACCTACCTACCTACCTTTCTGTCTGTCTGTCTGTCTGTCCGCGCTATTAAATATTGATAAAAGTTACTGGAAAAAACGTCAGGACCATGTGTTGAAAGAGGAAGAGGACTATTGGAGAAAGGATGGATTGAAGGTTGTATGTTCGATTCCGGGCCGCGTCCTTCATTTCAAGAGTGCATTTTTTTCCCGGACACTCCCGAGGGTCGTCGCTGGAGTTACGGAGTTCGTGCTTTGTGCGCCGCTTTCCGCGCTGCGGAAAGAAACTGAGCCATATGGGATAAAAACCCTGTGCAATGCAGCCGACCCTGTCCATTGTAAGCTACTTCTTTCATTGCACCCACTCCCATACGAATCCGGATACGCCTTTGTTTGTCATCTGAATTTGCAGGTCCCCATTACCGTAAACATTTTTTAGTGAGAAATCACTAGTTGTTAAGCAAAAGATCAAAGGAATGTCGCCGCTTTCAATGATTTAAGTTGTTTTTGGACCTATCAAAGACATATTCCTTGGGTGGGGGTAAATATAAGACGGCTGGAAAAAATTTCATAACGATGCAACAGACAGTTTTCAAAATAATTGATCGTGAATGAAGGCAACCAAATGTGGACATACTATAGGATTTTTTTGGGCGCTTGCTTGCTTTGAACTCAAGCGTAGTCAATACCTACTACTTCTAGTAGTGCTGGACTGAATTTTACATGTGGATTAGCTTTCCCTATTAACTGTATCCCTCACCATCAGGCGAACCCACCCCGACTTCAGAGGTACTTGTAATGTCTCCAAGTCAAGGATGACAAGTTAACATTTTAGTCCAATTGTCTGATGTAGTGGGTTGAACCACTTACCTCGGATTCAGCACACCGGACTTTTAAGAACACGCGTTCTTATGCATTCGGCCATTCTGACCTGCAAACTAGAATTTCATACTGTCACTGTAATGTCACAGGTTAAAACTTGGATTTGACAGTCACTTAAAACAAAAACTTAGTATATTTTCTACAGCATGTGGCACATAAGGAAACTAGGAGGACTTCAAACAGAAGTTGTGAAAGTGATCATGTGCTACAACTTCAGTCAGTCATTGCATGGACAATGGGAGGGTACAGTGTCTGCTGGGGCACTAACTGGGGATGAAGCTCGGTCAGGCATGTCAATGCCCCTTTGAGGGAGAGAATGGAGATACCATAACCAACCCCTTATGTGAACAATGAGCGGATATACTTTGGGCTGCATGCTGCACAGGAGGACTGCACACTTGGGAATGCCTAATGTGCAGTGACATTGTTTGACATAGTATAGCATAGAAAAACATATACTGTGGCACTTCCCCCCTGAGGTAACTAGGAGTCAATTCTAGGAAAAGCACTGCATTGAAGTGGCCTGGCAAGAAAACTTGACTTTAAAGCTAGACAGTCTGAACATTTGAAGTAATTGATATTAGAGAAGCCCATATTTGTCACCAAGATGCCACTGTGGTGCCGTGGCTAGCATGCTTGTTGGCTGGCCCTGTGGTCGTGTCGCTTAAAAGTCGACATGGTTGACTTCATAGCACCGGGTTTTATCCCATATGGCTCGGTCTCTTTCCGCAGCGCGGAAAGCGTCGCATAAAGCACAAGCTCCGTAGCTCTAGCGACGACCCACAGGAGTCTCGGAAAAATTTAACTCGTTAACCGAAGGACGCGGCCCGGAATCGAACCCACAACCTTTGGAGCCTGAGTTAAACGGCTTGACCACTTCGCCACGAAGACTCCCGTCTTCCCGTGTGGTCATGTATTCAAATCCGGATCAAGGTGGATTTGTAAAAATGACCATTTGTAAATTGCAAACAATTCAAAATATTGCTGCTCAGGTTAATTTCAAAAAAAAAAAAGGCAGGCTTTATATAGATTTGTAGATTGCTTGGTGAGCAGTTGGACTCTGACAGGTAGAATGCTTATCCTTAAAAATACTCAAATATTTTGATGATTAGCCTCCTCTTGAGTGTTGGTGCTTCCATCATGGCACTCATTTGACTCGCGATTGGGTTAGTGGTTGATTTGTTTTTTAATGAACGCTTTAGATAATTCAAAACAATGTTTTCCTGTAGCAAATTTGAATTAGGACACAAACATAATGTATGATTTATTGCCTGGCACATTTCGCTGCATCTCGTCAGGTACATGCTGCAGAAATCACACAACATAAACTAAAAGTTTGAGATAGATCCTTCAAGCTGAAATATATGTACCTGATGAGATGTGTGCTGTATATTTCAGCTTGAAGAATTTATCTCTTTGCTTTAGTTAATGACAAAAAGTGACCTGTTTTTAGAGACATGGGTTGGTCAACAGGGTTGACTTCATTGCCCCGGGATTTTATCCCATATGGCTGTCTGGAAAGCGTCGCAGAAAGCACAAATTCCGTTTGCTCCAGTGACGACCTTCAGGAGTCTCCGGAAAAAATGCACTTGTGAACCGAAGCACGTGACCCGGAATAGAACCCACAACCTTCGGAGCCCAAGTCAGACAGGGGATAGCTGACGTATGTTGCAGTGAAAAAAAAAAGTGATGAATGGCCTATACTGTTAAAGCATGTAAAACATGGACAATAAGTAGACATGGTGAGAAACATCAAAAGGCAGTGAACATGTGGTTTCTTGGGGAAATGCAAAAAATATCATGGATGGACAGAAATACAGTTGTACAGAAAACAGAGGAAAACTGTTTATTAGAATAATTAGACGTAGACAGTCCAGATTTTGTGGGTATGTCACGAGGAGAAATAAACAGGAAAACTTAGTGGCAGCTAGCAGAATCGATGGGAAAAGAGTAAGTGGGAGACGAAGAGATCAATACTTGGATGGCATGGCCACATGGCATTATCATGATAAGACCACAGAACTGACCCAAGACTGGTGATGGTGTCAGAATGAACCATGACTTCCTGTGCTTATTGGCTTGGCCATGATGATGTCAGATGTGTCAATGTTTAGCCAGATTATTACTACAGCTGTGGTCATGTCATTTGCTGCTGAATATTTCAGTTCAACATAGAGACCATTACAGATGAGAACAACCCCATGGACTGTCCAGTCACCACAAAACTGGTCTTGGAAGCCGGCAAGGAGGAGGGTGATGAGCCACTGGTTGAGGTCAACAAGAAGCTTGTACGTCGGCTGAAGCCCCATCAGGTGGAAGGTAAGGACACTGTCTTGTGTGCCCATCTTTCATACCTTGTTCTGTAGAATGTTGCTCTCATCCTCGTCCACTGACAAGATTTGTGATACTTGGTCAGTTTCCCTATGCCTCTTGTGTTTTCATGCACAGAATGTCTTCAGTGTCCTGTGTCCATTTTGATGCTGGTCAACCCATGCAACTTTTCCCAGCAACCATGCCTTCCATCACTGTTGTGATCAAGTCATTTTGACATTTAATCTGGCCATATGTTTCAGTACCTGCAAGTATTAAAAAATATTTTTTTTTTGCGTATCCCTTACGGGACATTACAGTCAACACCAGCATTTTCAGCTGCTGTTGATGTGCTAGGCAAGTGTTACGTTCAGTAGTTTGCCATTGCTTTCTGAATGACCGGCCCCTATACCTTTTTTGAAAAAACCAGCACTGCCGTGTTTCGAACCCGGGTATACGGGCTCACAAACGGCGTTCGCAAGCCCTTAGCCACAGAGACAGACAAGTATTAGACTGTCATAAATACCAGGTAGGTTAGCATGGCCAATGGATAAGAGCATTCGCTCTTGAACTTTAGATGTGCTGATACTGGGGTAGCAGATTCAGACACTGCACCTGACATTTGGACTAACATGTTGACTACTTGGGAATGTAAATTACAAGTACCTCAGAAGACGGGATGGGTTTGCCTGTTGGCGGGTGACACTGGTAATAGGGAAAGCTAATCCAGATGCAAGAATCAGTCCAGTGCACTAAAAGTAGTAGCATGTGTATGGACTATGCTAGAGTTCAAAGCGTGCAAACAAAACCAACAATATATCAGGTCAGGGACTTGATGAATGTGACTAGTTCTTCCACGCCACTTTTCATCCAATATACTTGTTTGAAAATTATCCGGTATCCTTTTGAGACTCTCGATCACAAGGCTATGCTGGTTCCTGAAAAAAATCAGGCTAGTACTGAGTATTAAATTTAGACTTCTTTGTTGGTAATGAAACGTTTTAACCACCATACCCCTGTGGCTGATAATAGTAGTCACTAACGTGTTGTGTCTGGTTATTGGCAGCGGCAGTAGTACACCAGTATATGTTTAATCATAGTAAACACACAATAGTTTTCTGTGACTAATTATGTCATACAAATGGTGATTCATTTGTGTGTTAGCAACACATTACTAACAGATTATAAACAAACCAGCCGAGGCAGATTTAGCTTATTGACACTTTTTATCAGAAGTATATAATTTCAGTTGTAATCAAATTGTCAACACACTTTTTTGCGTGTTACATTGAGAGAAAAATAGTGGGGAGTATGTAAGAGAAAGACAAAATGGAGATTTATGGGTGGAAATTTGTGGTCCGCCTCATGTTTAGAAGGTACCGCTTTGATCTCAGCATAGGGTGGGAGTTTTTCCAGATCCCTTGATTTCTAATATCACCTGTCTACTTGATTTCTTGGATAGTGACCAGTTACCTACCTTCTCAAATAAGGGTGAAAAACAGGTCCTATGCGTAAGTTGTGCATGTTACAAATCTCACGGCAGTAGGGCATTACAATACAGGAACACTGCCCTGGCAAAGTTGTCACGAAATAAAACCTTCATACGGGTAGACCTGAGAATGAGCCTCTCTTCAAGTGACAAGCCTGGCACATATGCATGAGGTTCATAACTAGGTGTGGCATATTCCGCTCAAAAGAGAAAGAAAGAAGAAGAAAGAAGCAAGAAAATGTATTGCATATAGGTAGACATCATTGAGAGATGGACTGGAAGAAGCTGGTCTCAATATATTGGGAAGATCCAGGGCAGAAGGTATTGATGCCTCATTACAGCTGACTTTTGTAAAATGTTAATGATTTCTATTGCCTTTCATAAACCCTCAACCAAATCACATCAAGCCATTTTTCATCAGTGGTTGGATTTTGCAGCTAAAACCTTCTAAGGGGTAGCTAGTCTCACAACAACCCTCTTTACACTTCTCTCGAAGTGTATGGTATAATACAGTGTTACTGTTCTTTGCTTCCCTCGGAGGCTCTGGTAACATGGGCAGTGGATGACTTGGGGTAGACTTTTAATGTATGTTTGTGATTGATATTTGGTGCTGTTGGTGGCTTATGGTGACATAACGTAACATTTTATGTGTGTATTTAACTGAATGATGTCTTCTTGTGGTTATAAAGATAATTTAATATTTGATTATGATGTCTACTGATGGTTAGTGAAATAATGTAACAGTGTTTTTAACTGAATGATGGCTTCTGGAGATAATGTCACATTTTAATACAGCTACATCTTTGTTTCTCTTGTCAATGATGTGGTCTTGTATTTATTCTGCAGGTGTTCAGTTTATGTGGGATTGCTTGTATGAAAGTGTGAAAAGGGCCAAAAAAGGAGACGGTGCAGGATGTATTCTAGCCCATTGCATGGGCTTGGGGAAAACTCTTTCGGTGAGACATCTTATGTATTTGTTTGGTTGATTTGGCAATCCTCTGGAAGAGTTTTAACTGTTAAGTCTGATGCCTTGAGGATCAGGTCTTTGATGTCTTGAGTAAGGTTGGTGGATGTAGTGACTTGACTCCTGAGCAGAAGTAATACCTCAACAGGCACTGTGTTGTGGTGTTTTACTTCCCCACTCCAAGCTCGGAAAGCAGACGGGTGTGCAGGGCCAGCACTGGAACTCCATATCTCTGGCAAGGCATATTAGCATGTAACCAAGTCGTGATTCACACACAGACTGGCTGGAATTAGGCCTGGGTTGGTGTTGTTTTCTCCACAGGTTTGAGGTATTTTCATTGTCAACAGACTGCAAGACAGTGCTCAGGGAGAAGTCTTTTATATAGAATCTTGAATACACAGACCATGTGTCCAATTCTAAACTCCTTAAAAAGTAAAATTCATTCACAGTTCTGCTTAGCATCTGAGAAAGAATGCAAGAAGGCAAAGTAGAAGATGACCATTGGTTACTGTACTGCAATTGGTCTAACAGTGTCTTGTTGGAGAGCCATGGTAGTCTAGTGGTTAGATGTGTGCCTGCTGGTCTAGTGTTCATGGGTTCAAATCTGCATCGAAGTGGATTTTAAAAATTGACCTGGGCTCCCTGGTTGACCCAGTCTCAGTGGTACCAGGAAATATCTTTGGAAGTAAAGGTGGCTGTTGGGACACTGACCACGTCAACCACCAAGTGTTGGTTGGTCCATACATCATGTGTCCAGTGTGCCTTGGGTGTAACAGGATTCTTTACCTGTACTTCATGTCTTGCCGGCGAAGGGCTTAGAACAGTTCGAGACACAGCTGTGGGCGATTTGGGAGCAGGCTGCCTTGCGCTGGTTTTTATTCAATGGTATGAGTGCCGGTCATACAGCAAGCAATGGCAAACTACTGTATGTAAACTTGCCAAGAAATCATGTACAGCCCAAAAATGCTGAGGTTGACTGATGTCTTGTAAAGGATATGCAACTAACTGTTTTAACTTAGTCTCATTATGAAAGTTTAATACATCCTCATTTGTTTCATTAATCTAGGTGATAGCCTTTGTGCACACCATTCTCACCCACGAGAAGGTGCTGAAGCACAGAACATGCCTTATAGTCAGCCCTTTAAACACAGTTCTCAATTGGAAGAACGAGTGGAGCATGTGGTTTGATGAAGAAGATCAGTTGGAGGTGAGTGTGGAATAACTTTGTTGCAATATGTGTTCTTCATTATTGGGTGTCTCCACAGCCTTATATCTTAATGGGCTGCATTTTACTGACAATTAAGAGACAGTGTATCTTGATTGCTCGCCAGTTCCCCTTGATTGCATGCCAGTTCCTTGGCCTCCTGTCCAAAGTGCCTGCAATGTTCTGTGTCCAACTTTGTGCATTTTGACCCCTGCCTCTTCCTCCAGGAACCATGCCTTCCTTCACTGGCCTGTCCAAACCACTGTAATATTTGGTGTGGTCGAAATATCTGTGGGGAGAAATTTACATGTCATTTATCTTTTTCCTATGGAATTTAACCACAAAATAAATACAATTGGTAGAATATTTTGCAGTTAAAAATGATTGATTGATATTTGATATCCTTGTAAGGAGATTTCTAATAATTATAAAAACATGAAGCATTAAGAGCATGGGGAGTTTGGGTGGCAGAGTGGTCAAACTGTCTGCATTATGTTCTTAAGATCATGGGTGTTTTTGTTGACTGTTCAGGCCATTACAAGTTTTTCTACAGGGAATCATGGCTGGTACCATATGCTTTGTGAGATGCTCTCTGCAGGCGGTTACCATTCTACAGAGAGAGACCAAGCAAGATGGGCTCAAACCAGATGCTTATCCTTGACTTGGGGATGTAAATTACAAGTACCTCAGAAGTCGGAGTGGGTTCACCTGATGGCAGGAGTTACTGGTAATAGGGAAAGCTAATCCACACGCAAAATTCAGTCCAGTGCTACTAGAAGTAGTGTTATTGACTACACCTGAGTTCAAAGCAGGCAAGTGCACACATAAAAACGTGCAGTGAAATTGATCCCCTTGCACTTCACACCTTTATTCAGAGTTTGAGCAGATATACAGAGATGAAGTTTAGGTGATAGTCACATGTAAGCTAGTTTACAACTTTATTGCTCATAGATCACTAAGTGGAATACTTGTTCTTAACACACAAGTGAGATGAAGCATTGCTTATAGTAAAAATTAAACAGGCCCGTTTTACCAGGATTGAGGCATATTGTGTTAGCCCCATATTTTTGTAGATCAGTTGGCTCTCAAAGGGTCATCTGGTCAAGATCAAATGAGCGGCCTCTACTTCCTACAATTGTTCATGGTGCCCATTTTAGGCTGCAAGCCCCAGGAAATTTGTTGTGACCCGTGACCACAATGCATTGCTTATGAGAATGAGAGATTCATGTTTTGAGCTTTAATGATTGGGTTATTTGTTACATAGGTGTGGGAGCTAGCTGGTTGCAAACAGAATGCTCTCCGAGCAAAAGCCTTAAGAGATTGGCAAGAAAGTGGAGGCATCATGATCATTGGCTATGAGATGTATCGCAACTTAACCTTAGGAAACCGATGTAAGAACAAGAAACAGAAGGCAACATTCCAGGAAACGCTGGTCGATCCAGGTCAGTCAGCTGCTGAAAATTATCCATGTCGTTAGTCTCTCTGATCAAATTTTAAATAAAGAGGTACACACTTACGTTTTTGTAAAATGTAAGGATGGTTTTTGTATTTTAGTAGTACACAGTCTGTTTTAAGACATCTGCTGGATGTGCTTGTGAGGGCTGTTAAGCTTGGTAGACAGATGTTTTACGAACATCAGTTTTGCAGTTTTCTGAACATCAGTTTTGCAGTTTTCCGAAGGGTTTAGAAATATCCAAAACAATGTTTTCTCCGTAGTTAATTTGAATAATGAAACACAAAAAATAGATTGCACAATTGTATGGGAGATGGTTACCAAAGAATTGGGTGTGGCCTGTTCTTTATGGATGTGAATGATGGACAGTGGGTAATGAAATGGTGAAAGCATCAGAGGCAGTGGAGTGGTTTTGTGAAGAATTAGGAGATTATCATGGACAGAGAAGGAAATAAACACTAAGATTTTAAGGGCTGCAGATGTTACAAGATGACTCATCAAAACCATAATGAAAGTGTCACTAATGTATGGGGTACAACAACAGAAGAGATGGAAGATTGAAATTAGCCTCATGTTGGGAAAAATTCTAGGCAAGAGAGACAGAGGAAGGTAAAAAAAAAAAAAGTACTGGAATGCTGAAATAACTGTGGGGAAAATTCTAGGCGAGAGAGACAGAGGATGGTTAAAAAAAAGGTACTGAAATGCTGAAACAGCTGGGCAACAATACTAAAGGTAACACCAACTTATTCCAAATAGCAAATGATAGGGGATTGGAAAGTCATGATCCCTGACGTCTGCTGCAGACCCGACACCCAAAAAATAGGAAGGGAAGTGTAGATAAATGTGAGGCTTAGATTAGCAGCAGAGTATGCTGTTATTGTTCATATTATTTCCATAAAGAGCTTAAGGGTTTCTTAAGGTTGTTGTTTTCCTGGTTTGTAAAAGTTTGTAATCTGTTTAAAATAGTAAAATTACAGCTTAATCAAAGTCAGTAAAACATGAAAAGTGTATTATGTAATGTCTCATGCACTGATTGTCAAAGAGTACTGAAATGTTATACAGAACCTGTTATGCAGTATGGCAGTGAATCTTGGAATGTGAATGGATAAAGAAGTGGATGTTGTTTCTGAGACAAATGTTGCGAATACCTTGGACTGCCAGAGGAACTGACAGCAAATGTCTAGTGAAAATAAAACAGTATAAGCACCTGTAAGCAAGAATCAGTGTTCATTAATGATGTAATGAGAAGAGAAGCATTGGAAAATAATGTGATTATAGGAAAGATCAGCGGTAGAGAAGACAGAGGACCAAGATCTGTGGAGACAACCTACACCATTTGGCAGGGCTCATGATGATGATGATGTCCCATGGTATGTGAGATTGGTATTCTAACCCTTGGCCGCCTGCTCTTCCTTATTCCTACTACTTCTGCTATGCCCAGAGCTGTTTCCCAGTTTGCCGTGAGCCATGTTGAATCCTTTCACCATCACCTAACTGAATACACTAGACTGCATTATCAGTGATTGGTTTTGTTTTGTGGGTAGTCATCAGTCATACTAAAATAGCACTTCATCGTCGATGGAAGCAGCAATCACTAGAAAACCAGTTGTTGCACACACATTACAGCATAAGGCAAAACCTGCTAGTTCAGCAACCAGCCGGCCACCATTTTTCTGAACACAATACAAAATAACTGCAGACAGATGTAAAAGATTCCACAGCTCACAGTATCGCTCCACAACTCAGTAGCTAGACGACAGAACCAGTTTTGTGATATCAATGGTTTCTAGTTTTGACAGCTAAGCATTCATAACCTGTAACTGTTTTGTGAATTTCAGGGCCAGATCTGGTGATCTGTGATGAGGGACACATCCTAAAGAATGAAACATCTGCCGTATCTAAGGCGATGAACCGGATGAGAACTAAGAGAAGAGTCGTGCTGACTGGTACACCACTGCAGAACAATCTCAATGAATGTATGTGTTTCTTGTTCCCATCGTCATGCAGCATGATGTTGGTTATCATGTCTGTCCAAAGCTTTCTGTTATGTGTACTTCTATCATTTCTGATTCCGATGTCCTTCATGCCCTGCCAAACTGCCCAGCATTTTCTCTCTTTACCTCTTCTCCTTCTTTAGCTTTCCCGTTGTCATGACATTCTCCAGCTTTCCCCTTCTCAAGACATGCCTAAGGTATGTAGACTATCATCTCCAGTTCTGTTTATGAGTGGACATTTTCAAGATATTGTGATTATACCTTTTATTCACCTATGGTGGTCTCATTATTTTTCTGTAACACCACACCTCTGCAGTTTTCATGTAATTCCTCACTAGTCTGCAAATAGTCCATAATTCGCCAGTGTACAATATTTGGTTAATTCTAGGACAAAGGTTAGGGTTTATTTCTTCCATACTAAATGTTTTGTTAATAATTTTAACTGTTCTATAGATCACTCACTTACCAACAATGGTCCAAATCTTGGCTCCTGGCAGAGCAAAGTTTCAATATTTGTCCCATAATTAGAGTCAAGCTGAAGAAATGGATTTTTATTAGCCATATTACTTTATAGTCAACCACTTCATGAAAAGGGTATTAGAGATTTATCCCAACCGTAGCTTTTGTTTTTACTGTGAGTTTGCAGTTTGCCCATCCCTGAAAGATAAATGCAGTATGCATTTTTTTCAAACCAAACAGAGGGCATAGCTTTTGTTTTTACCGTGACAGTCTTGTCTGCACACATGTTTATCTACTCCTGACAGATCAGTGCATGGTGGATTTGTCAAACCAAATTAGGCATAGCTTTTCTTTTCACTGACTTTGTAGTTTGTCCAGATGCGTGCTTATCCACCTCTGACAGATGACTGCATGGTGAGTTTTGCCAAACCAAATAAGGCATAGCTTTTCTTTTCACCCCGTTGGGGGGGGGGGGGGGGGTGGTGGTTACGGATGCTACTTGTAATTCTGTATACCCACGTTCGAAACACAGCTGTGGTCAATTTGGCAGCAGACCGCCGTACGTTGTTTTTTTTAATGAAATGGTATAGGTGCTGGTCGTTCAAACTGAACATAAACTTGCCCTGGAATCAGCCAAAAAAATGCTGGGGTTGACTGCTGTGTCCTGTAAAGAATATGCAACTAACTTTTTCTTTCTTTTCACTGTGACTTTGTAGCTTGTCCAGACACATGTTATCTACCTCTGACAGATCACTGCATGGTGAGTTTTGTCATAACAAATAAGGCATAGATTTTCTTTTCACCGGTCTCTGTGGCTAAGGGCTTGCGAACGCAGTTTGTGAGCCCGTATACCCGGGTTCAAAACACAGCGGTGCTGGTTTTTTCGAAAAAGGTATAGGAGCCGGTCGTTGAGAAAGCAATGGCAAACTACTGAACGTAAAATTTGCCAGGGATCACGAACAGCGAAAATGCTTGGGTAGACTGCTATGTCCTGTGAAGGACATGCAACTTCATTTTTTTTTTTTTTTTTACTGTGATATTGTAGTTTGTCCAGACACATGTTTATCTACCTCTGACAGATCACTGCGTGGTGAGTTTTGTCATAACAAATAAGGCATAGCTTTTCTTTTCACTGTGACTTTGTAGTTTGTCCAAACACGTGTTTATCTGTCCCTGACAGATCACTGCATGGTGAGTTTTGTCAAACCAAACTTGCTGGGCACGAGAAAGGAGTTCAACAACCGTTTCATCAGTCCCATCCAGAACGGACAGTGTACAGACAGCACACAGCAGGACTTCAAACTGATGAAGGCCAGAGCACATGTGCTGCATGAGATGCTGGCGGGATGTGTTCAGGTTGGTTATTCTTATCCTTTAGTGGAGTGGGTGTGATGTTTCTTACAATTGGTTTAGATTATCATGTCTTGTATGGTATGACGTTTTATTGAAGTTGTCCTATTGCTACAGCCAGTCCAATGTCTTGAGGGGATGTGCGGTTACAATCAAACAGCCCTCCTAGTATCTTGCGTGAGATGTATTGGTACAACCGTAAAGCAAGTTGAATGCTTTTGTGTGGGATGTTTTACAATCATAGTCAGTCTGATGTCTTGTATGCAGACAAATTCAGTGCCTTGTGTGAGATGTGTGGTTACAGACTATGCTATACAGTTCTGCATTCTTGTGTTGAATGTTACGGATGGGTAAAACAGCTAGTTCAGCATCTTTGTGTGGCATGTGTTGTTACAATGTCTGCACATACAAGTGAGAGCTGCACGTACAAGTGAGAGCTGCACGTACAAGTGAGAGCTGCACGTACAAGTGAGAGCTGCACGTACAAGTGAGAGCTGCACGTACAAGTGAGAGCTGCACGTACAAGTGAGAGCTGCACATACAAGTGAGAGCTGCACATACAAGTGAGAGCTGCACATACAAGTGAGAGCATTGTCTGTATATACAAGAGAGAGCATTGTCTGCACATACAAGTGAGAGCTGCACATACAAGTGAGAGCTGCACGTACAAGTGAGAGCTGCACGTACAAGTGAGAGCTGCATGTACAAGTGAGAGCTGCACATACAAGTGAGAGCTGCACATACAAGTGAGAGCTGCACATACAAGTGAGAGCATTGTCTGTATATACAAGAGAGAGAAATGTCTGCACATACAAGTGAGAGCTGCACATACAAGTGAGAGCTGCACGTACAAGTGAAAGCTGCACATACAAGTGAGAGCATTGTCTGTATATACAAGAGAGAGAAATGTCTGCACATACAAGTGAGAGTTGCACATACAAGTGAGAGCTGCACGTACAAGTGAGAGCTGCACGTACAAGTGAGAGCTGCACATACAAGTGAGAGCTGCACATACAAGTGAGAGCTGCACATACAAGTGAGAGCTGCACATACAAGTGAGAGCTGCACATACAAGTGAGAGCATTGTCTGTATATACAAGAGAAAGCATTGTCTGCACATACAAGTGAGAGCTGCACATACAAGTGAGAGCTGCACGTACAAGTGAGAGCTGCACGTACAAGTGAGAGCTGCACGTACAAGTGAGAGCTGCACATACAAGTGAGAGCTGCACATACAAGTGAGAGCATTGTCTGTATATACAAGAGAGAGAAATGTCTGCACATACAAGTGAGAGCTGCACATACAAGTGCGAGCTGCACGTACAAGTGAGAGCTGCACGTACAAGTGAGAGCATTGTCTGTATATACAAGAGAGAGAAATGTCTGCACATACAAGTGAGAGTTGCACATACAAGTGAGAGCTGCACGTACAAGTGAGAGCTGCACGTACAAGTGAGAGCTGCACGTACAAGTGAGAGCTGCACATACAAGTGAGAGCTGCACATACAAGTGAGAGCTGCACATACAAGTGAGAGCATTGTCTGTATATACAAGAGAGAGAAATGTCTGCACATACAAGTGAGAGCTGCACATACAAGTGAGAGCTGCACGTACAAGTGAGAGCTGCACGTACAAGTGAGAGCATTGTCTGTATATACAAGAGAGAGAAATGTCTGCACATACAAGTGAGAGTTGCACATACAAGTGAGAACTGCACGTACAAGTGAGAGCTGCACGTACAAGTGAGAGCTTCACATACAAGTGAGAGCTGCACATACAAGTGAGAGCTGCACATACAAGTGAGAGCTGCACATACAAGTGAGAGCATTGTCTGTATATACAAGAGAGAGCATTGTCTGCACATACAAGTGAGAGCTGCACATACAAGTGAGAGCTGCACGTACAAGTGAGAGCTGCATGTACAAGTGAGAGCTGCACGTACAAGTGAGAGCTGCACGTACAAGTGAGAGCTGCACGTACAAGTGAGAGCTGCACATACAAGTGAGAGCATTGTCTGTATATACAAGAGAGAGAAATGTCTGCACATACAAGTGAGAGCTGCACATACAAGTGAGAGCTGCACGTACAAGTGAGAGCTGCACATACAAGTGAGAGCATTGTCTGTATATACAAGAGAGAGAAATGTCTGCACATACAAGTGAGAGTTGCACATACAAGTGAGAGCTGCACGTACAAGTGAGAGCTGCACGTACAAGTGAGAGCTGCACATACAAGTGAGAGCTGCACATACAAGTGAGAGCATTGTCTGTATATACAAGAGAGAGAAATGTCTGCACATACAAGTGAGAGCTGCACATACAAGTGAGAGCTGCACGTACAAGTGAGAGCTGCACATACAAGTGAGAGCATTGTCTGTATATACAAGAGAGAGAAATGTCTGCACATACAAGTGAGAGCATTGTCTGTACATACAAGAGAGAGCATTGTCTGTACATACAAGTGAGAGCATTGTCTGTACATACAAGAGAGAGAAATGTCTGCACATACAAGTGAGAGCATTGTCTGCACATACAAGAGAGAGAAATGTCTGCACATACAAGTGAGAGCATTGTCTGCACATACAAGAGAGAGAAATGTCTGCACATACAAGTGAGAGCATTGTCTGTATATACAAGAGAGAGAAATGTCTGCACATACAAGTGAGAGCATTGTCTGTATATACAAGAGAGAGAAATGTCTGCACATACAAGTGAGAGCATTGTCTGTATATACAAGAGAGAGAAATGTCTGCACATACAAGTGAGAGCATTGTCTGTATATACAAGAGAGAGAAATGTCTGCACATACAAGTGAAAACAATGTCATTATAGATGAGTGATGGCCATGTCTGTACATATGTGTGATGGCCATGTCTGTACACATGAGTGAGGGCCATGTCTGTACACATGGGTGAGAGCAATGTCTACACATGTGTGATGGCCATGTCTGTACACATGAGTGAGGGCCATGTCTGTACACATGTGTGAGGGCAATGTCTACACATGTGTGAGGGCCATGTCTGTACACATGGGTGAGAGCAATGTCTACACATGTGTGAGGGCCATGTCTGTACACATGGGTGAGGGCAATGTCTGTACTCATGAGTGAGAGCAATGTCTACACATTCAGCCACTATTCTGTGGTGGTATTTCCTAGATGTTTGTAGTTAGAAGATAGCCAATAAAAGCATACAATTTGTTGTCAATACAGATGGGATCTTGAATACTTTTCGAGGTCAACATGACTGAATGGATAAGAACGTGTGTTCTTAAACATCCGGTGTGCTGATGCCAAGGTAAGGGGTTCAACCCCTGTACCAGACAGTTGGACTAAAATGTTGACTTCTCAGCCTTGAGTTGGGGACATAAATTACAAGTACCTCTGAAGTCTGAGTGGGTTCGCCTGATAGCAAGGGACACTGTTAATAGGGAAAGTTAATCCACACACAAAATTCAGTCCAGCACTACAAGTAATGTGTATGGACGACACTTGAGTTCAAAGCAAGAGAGCACCCAAAAGATATCTTTTCACTAGGAATGTTTGCACTGCAGACTCATTTATGGTTTCTTGTTTTGCAGAGGAGAGATTATTCCGCACTAACCAAGTTCCTGCCTCCGAAGCAGGAATATGTGATCTCTGTGCGGTTGACCAGCGTCCAGATTGAACTGTATGAGAAGTATCTCGAGCTGACTGGCCAGGGGGTCGATGGTGTTTACACCAACAAAGGAGCTCGTCTGTTCAGAGATTACCAGAATCTGATGAAAATCTGGACACATCCTTGGGTATTGAAGCTTGCTGAAATCAGGGACGAGTTGAAGGTCAGTTATTTAGTCTCTAAATGTGTCTGTTTGTCTTAAATTTTAGAATGTTCTGTTTCATTATCATGTGACGTTCGAATAGACGGGGGCAGTCATGGTTCGCTCTCTCAAACGGTCACCCGTTTTGAATCAGGTCTGTGTTCTTGTCTTGATTATATACTATTATACTATGTGGTCAAGCCATTCAGGCATTTATCTTTCTGCTTTTCCCTTATTTTTTTTACCCCCATTGATGTTGCCAGTTGTTACTAATGTTTGGTTTAGTGTAGCCCGAAACCTCTGTATCTATACAGATATCGTTTTGTTTTCATGGAATATGACATTTTCTTGGCAGACATGTTATGTAGTTGACGGGAGGCTGCGGTGATAACTTGGTTACTAACTTTTGTTATAGTAGTAGTAATAACTATTACTTGCTCATTATTATAGTTAAGCCCCTCAAAGTTTGTGCTGTTTGTTATGGTAGTTGGTTAGTTTGTTAGTTAGTCGACAGATCATCCTTATTGCACATCGAACCATTCAGTCCATAAGTGCTTGGATCCCCTCAGCAAATCCCACAGCGTGTAGCGACTAACGACACCAGTTCTGTGTTGGTTTATCAATCTTCTTTGGCTTACTGGGTAGTGTTCTTGTTTGGCCATACCTATTTTAATTTGCTGTTCTTGCAGTTTGACCATGGTTGTAGATTCGCAGTCATCACTTGGTTCTCACAAAAGTAGTCCTAATGACTGTCTGTGTCTTGAGCCATGTTATTGCTTTACTTACTGCCATGACTTCCATAGTCAGGCTACTTGTGGTCTCAACAAAAGCACCAGAGTCCTCCTTCACAATTCTCCCTCTGGCCTGAGCCGTAAAGGCTTCTTACGCATCGGACGACCAACCCGTCT